>VJMH01000347.1:0-10839 GCA_009835185.1 Aphanomyces stellatus
CATACCCAACAAGTGTGGGTCGAGTGTCACCGTCTACAACGCCGCCGAGGGTCAATGCTTGACTGGAGTTTGGTTGATTGGAGCAGCAACCACAGCTTTCGAATCGATAGGAGAATACATGCGTCAAATTGTTGGACTTTTGAGCAACATGGTTTGAAGGAGGTGGTCATATAGCACATGTGGATTGTAAGGATGAACTGGCGCCACCCGCCCTTGGATGTGTTTGCCTTGATGTGAAGTCTATATCGGTTTCATTGCGGGCTTTGTCATTTAGTGGCTTAAGGAGCTCGAAGAAGTGATGTGGCTTGTGTTTCGCGAGTAACGATGACGATCTTTAGGGCGTTTGCTTGTTTGAATGACATCCAGCCAGTTACAACTAACGTATCAACGTGTTTTTTACACGTAGTCAAATACTAGTAATCTACTTCGAAGTATCTTTCAGTACAATTTCGAGCGCAGTACAATTTCGAGCTTAAAAGCTCGAAATTGTACTGGGCTAGATTATTTGACTCCTCGAATTTGATTAGTCGATATTGTATATCCTATTTTCATTTTTGGGAAATAGAGTTTACCATTACATCAATTGTACTAAGAAATGAATATGCCAGAGAAAATTCGATTGTATGTTGAAGTCGGAATATGGCCATGAAGGTTTTCATGCCCAAGAATAAACCAAAAGGTGGTTTTTCGGGGCTCCCTCCGTCGTGTAGCGAGAACGCCCAATCTAGCGAGAGGCACCCCTCCTGCGCCTTAGTATTATAATTGACGGATTTCGTTTTGTTGATAGTCCCATATATTCGACGCCGCAACCCCGGCCAGCTTGTTCCCCAGTTTTCTGCAATGGCAACCACAGCTCGACGACGAGCGCACATATCTTTATATTTTTTGCATATCTCCATAATTTTCTTCGAAGCCTTATATCGACGGAGCAAAATTATTTTCAGAGGCAGTTTGCCTCATACTTGTATAATATTCGGTGTATTAATCAAACACAACCGTGTGGGCAGGTGCTCAGCAAAGCTTTAATACTTGGTTGCTTGTTTCAAGGTATATTCGATAAAACGATGATTTTTAAACTCACTAATTTTGCGGATGCAGGGGGTGGGTGTACTATCGATATGTCCTTCTGGAAGGACGCCTAAGTCGAGTCGAGCGATTGCAGCAACGAGGACAGCAATTTGGTGTTAACCGTGATGACTTGTCCTATCTTGCTCCGACTTGTCGTTTCCATCGGATCGCTGGGCTGTCTTTAATGCATCTGGCGTTCTTCCAAATGAGTTTCGCGCCATAACAGATTTTGAACTATCTCAATCAACCTCGTCATTGGTTGATCAGAATATTTCCGCAGAACGCAATTACTCCGAGTAGATATTACGAAAGGCTATTTTTCAGGCCAACCAGGGCCGATATTTATAAGCACACATGATGGCGCTACTACAATAGTGTTCCCAACTCGTAGATTGGTAAACAGTCCTTTGGAGTACTGCATCACCCTGGAAAATTTCCTCCCGCTATGCTCGAAAAATTGGATAAACTTACATCAACGAAATAATTATAAATCTGCTCTCTGCAACGATGTCAATGATTCTACAAAGCCCAAATTGTTTGGATTGGTACGTCCGACAGAATGCAGTCGATCACATCGATGTCAATGCCATGGAACCATTCAACACCTCCGTCCTCGACTTCGGCGTCGAAAATGTCGACAAGTTTCAAACAAGAAGTGTTTTTCTCCTCGGTGGTGCGCACTGAGCAATGTCTCTGGCTGCAGTGATACTCGTCACACGCAGGGACTGGCCTCCTCGTATCGGTCCATCGCGTGTCCGTTGTGTGGCGAGTGCTTTTGCTCTGTTCGTCGCTCTCGTCACTGCTTCCCGTGGCGGACGACACCGTTCGTTGTTTTCGTTGCTGATGCTGATTTGGGGGGCTGTGTCTGCAACAATAGCCGCGGCTTCGAGCATTGCCTTCGCATCCAGGCGAGAGACATACACGGCGGCCGCCGTGGGCGACGCAGAGCCGACGGGCGTATGCTTGATTCAAGCAATCGGTGACACTGCACGGGTGGCGGTATCGGTGCACTTTGCACTTGCCATGCGAGACGATTGGGTTGTCGCAGCCAATGAAGCAGCAATAGTTGGTCGAGGCAGTGGTAGGGCGGCTCATGGGCACTCGAACGCAAATTCGAAAATGGCGAGCGTGCATCGCACAATTGGACTAGACGTCCTACTGTGCAGTCGAACTTCCGCGTGCGACGCAGCTGGGACTGTGGGACTTGTTGTGTCTGATGTCGATAGTCCCCGTTTATGTTTCGTCGCGGACACGGGTCCAAAGGAGGGAAGGTAATATTGACCTGAGTGTCAATATAATGTCCCTTGTGATCAAGTACCATTTTGATGGACGTGACTTTGCTGTCACCAAGTTGCCTTCGAGAGGCTAAAATACACGTGGATTTAGTTGGATCACGTCACGCAAAATTCATATGTTGTGTGCTCTGTCTACCGTAAAGCTCAGAATAACTAACCACTCAAAACTACTCACCAGAGATCCCAAAACTCACAATAACTCACCAAAAGTACCCTATGTGCACCAAAATGGTTTAATTAATTAAATAATGTGATAATGTGACAAATTATAAGCTTCAAATTTTTCTATTTTATTTATTTTATTAATACGGTATTTTATTCGGAACTATTTCAAAGTAACTCAACACCGTCGAAAAATGTATCGCCACCAGAGCTGAAATTGCCTGATTAGTTATTTTGAGCGTTACGGTACGACATGGTAACGGCAGGTGGGATGCCCCCAACGGGGTTGGAATGGTGACGTTTGAACGAACTTTGGTCAAAAACAGCTCAGGAGTTCGGTATTGCTTACTGCCTACTCGAGTAATGTAGTAATACTTTTCCTATTACAAGTATGCCCCAACAACGTTTGCCATTGCATGAAGATTTTGCTTGCGACGTGTACAAAAATTGGACTGCTTCAAAATGGTCTCGACTCAAAGATTCGGCTTCCGGTGTTACCGGGCGAAGGACTCGATTTACAAGGTCAGTGAACCGTGAATTAGTTGCCCAGCATTCAAACAGCAAGTTCAACATTTGTGTGTTCTACCGATATTCATCATGCGTCACCATTTGTAGAGGGAAAATTGATTTAATCCTGCTGAGGTACTGAGTCTCAGCCTCAGATTTAGCTGCAGTCCTGTCCCAGACTCGACCCCATGACGTACCGGTGTATATTTGTTGTCATTGTGCGTACTCGCAAGGATTCAAAATAATGATATTCTTCTGCAAATTGACATGTTCACATTTATTTAATTGATCCCGTCAATTTGAGGCACGACATTGGCAATTCAAATGTTGTGCTGGGTCGTAAACGGGCACGATTCTTTCTTGCATTGGGTCTTGGCCTACTCAGTCCCGAACAATTGCACAAAAGTGTGCTCAATATTTCTACTTGATGCGAATGGAATTGAACCCAGCACCCAAGGCCTTAATTGAGGTACATATTTTCCGAACAATCAGATTATGTGCACAACCAATCTTATTGCATCTTGGCACAAATATCTTAACCTCACTGTGAACGTGATTCAAAAGTCCCCGCCGAGTGTCATCACGGCAATGAGCATACAGTGCGGAAACAAGAACATAACCCTACTTTTTTCCATCTTGTTCTCCGTGAGACCAACTCCGCTTATCGACGCAAAACGTAAATTCTCATCGCGTTGACGCTCTATTCGAGTTCCCGAATTCTAAATTTGCCTCGTATAGCAAGCGTCAATGACGTGTGCGACAGCAAACAATTCATAATCGATTTTCATTTGTCAAATTGTGGAAACCTTTTGTCCAGTTAATTGTTCTAATTTGAATTGAATCTGATAATTTGATTGGTTCATCATTTATTGTGGCTTGCAAGTGTTTGGGCTCCTTCCTTATTCGAGTCCTTATGTTTCAACAATACAGTACAATCCTAGTCAATTTATCCGGAAAATTTGAAGGTGATATATATCGTGGACCCTATACCAAGAACCACTTGATGCCAGGATTGGTAAAACTCATTGCATTTGTCGAAATTGAGTTCAATCAACAAATTGATCTCTTGGGCATAACAAAATGACAGCCTACTGGAGCGTCGTTGTAATTTTCAACTTCAACTAACGATACTAATTAACCACAGCATATGTTAACGTGCGTTTCAGTGTGGTCAGTGCTACAAGCTTATTTTGGTGGGATTCTGTAGAATATGCCATTTAACTTGCATTCATTGGGTGGAGAGGTCAGCAATTTGTGCGCCTAAGTTGATTAAGTTGATGACCGTGGCGGGATTTCCGTCGTCAATTCACACGTAGTCGTTTCAAGGCATGTCGCGATTATTGTCAAAATATGGGGAAATTCACGTCACGAAGTGTTCTTGACTGAACAGCACAACGATATCCGATGATAAATCAAAGGTGTGTTTGCGTCCCACACAGCGTCACTGGGGTGGAGTTGCACGGGCGCTAATCGCTGTTGCGTCGCTGGCTGGCATTGAACTCATAGAGCGCTCGATATATCGTCGTACCATGAAATGTACGTATTCGGTAGTGCACGATCGACCGTTCTTAGATTGCGTTCTTAAGGCTGGCGTCGAATTTAGCCGTTCGATTGTATGAACGCAGCGAGAATCATCGTTCATTTCTGCGCTCTGGATGCACTACTTGGATTAGTCCGTCATACATTCCATGTTCAATCAATTTATTTTCTTAGACCCTAGAGTTTGACTTTAGGACTGCTTACAGGCGAGAAGGAGATTACCACAGACACCACATTAGACATCTCGAGATCGTTCTCCAATACCCAAGTAACGGTGACACATTCGCTGATTCGTTTTTCCGACCAAACCTGCGACAGATACATGCATCCTCAACTGACTTAAGGGTCCTAAGATGCCTGACAAGCGGACGAACTCAAAGATGAAGCTTGGTCTGTCAT
The DNA here is from genome assembly GCA_009835185.1 of Aphanomyces stellatus. Classification (NCBI taxonomy): domain Eukaryota; phylum Oomycota; class Saprolegniomycetes; order Saprolegniales; family Verrucalvaceae; genus Aphanomyces; species Aphanomyces stellatus. The sequence continues at coordinate 4,971 of VJMH01000347.1, forward strand.
GTCCCTGGTCATATCCCAGCACACCAGCTTCAAGGCCGCAAACTTCCATGGATTATTCACTCTTGATTCAAACACCCAAAAGGGTATTCTGCATCCCTGGTATCGTGTATGCAGCGCAGTGCCGCCTTACGACATACACTCTCTTAAGCCCAGCATTCTTGAAGCTCCTCGTGTGCTCCCCATTTCCAACCAATCCAACGTCGTCATTTCATCCATCTGCGTTAAATTCGAGCCAATCAAATGCCTTCATCTGCAAACATCCAACGAACGCCCAGCTCGACTGACCCTTCTTCGACCTTTCATCGCCAGCACCAAGTTCCTCACTCGACGACTTGCACCATGACTGAGAAGCCGTCCATTTTCCGAAGTTTCTCACGGCGCACTAGCATGTCGAGCCTCTCCGTGACAGACTTGCCGCCGTCCACCGTGGCGCTCCCTCTTTACGCCGTCGACTTCCACGTCAAGACGAGCATCCTCGACATCACGTCCAAGTATGCGTGGCGCCAGTTCATCCTCACGGGTCAAACCCTTCAAGTCTTCCACGAGACCAAGTGTCTCCACACGTTCCACGCGCCCGACGTCGCGATCGAGCCGCTCTCGACGCACTTCCACAGCGTGCGCGTGAACGGACAAGAAAAACTCGTCTTGTCTGTTCCGTTCCCGTGCCGTTTGGAGAGATTCTGTTCTGTGTTGCAACTCGCGCGCGACACGCCCTTGTGGACACCACCGTCGTTTGACACGCTCACAAACCTCCTCTACGTGGCGACGGAGATCGTCCAAGCCGAATCGGCCAAGCCGACGCCGTCGTTGCCGCTCTCGGGCGTGAGTGTCGCCCACGTCCGAGCGCATTTGGCAGAGATGCGCACCATGTACAACCTGCAGGCTTCGTGCAGCTCGATGGAAGAACTTTACGGCTATCTCTTGAGCCTCGAAGCTGCCTATTGCATCAACCCACACGTCGACAATTTTGCCCACACCGTGTACAAACTCCATCCTGCGCTGTACGCCACTCGTTTACAAGATGGCGGCACAGCCCGACGACAGTCGCTTCAAGCCCTCGTCACGTCGTGTCCGTATCCCCAATGTAGCCACTCGCTCTCGATTGCCGACGCCTACGCCGTCCACATCAAAGGCTCGAGCCTCCCCTGCCCGCTCTGTCGCAACGTCATCACAGCGAGCGCGTACAAAATGGCTGCGTTTGTCGCCGCTGCCACTCGGTTCAACGTATCCTGTACATTGGCCAACGGGCAGTCCACGACGATGACAGTCGTGTCGCCGCCGCTTCCGCGCGACGGACGACTCGACACGTTCATGGCCGAGCTACGGAAGCGCATGCGCGACCAAGCGCCCTTTGGCAGCCGCGACGGCGTCGCCACCATGCGTACAACCGTGCAAGCCCACGTGAAACGGCACCTCGACGGGGCGCTGGGCGCGTGGAACCTCGATCTCGTCCATGCGATGTTGCGGCAGCTCGATTTCGTCAACAAAATATGTCCCCATCTCGAATACTGGACGTCGGACGTGGTCATAACCGCGTCGATCGTGCGTTACCACAAGTTTATGGCGCTTCTGACCAAAAACGACACGGTCGTGCTCGTGCCCACGTCCGACATTGATTTGGTCTGGCACACGCACCAGGCCCAGCCACGTTCGTATCGCGAGTTTTGCATGAAAACGGCCTGTCGACTCGTGGACCACGACGACACGATTCCTGGTGGGGACCTCCAGAAGGGATACGCCGACACGTTTCTGCTCTGGGGCAAGACGTTCCACGAACCGTATTCGTCGTTTCGGCCCAATTTTGCCGTTTGGACCGCCGACAAGTTTACGGCGCTTGTGAACCAACCATTTTTGAAACGCACGTGGCGCAAGCATGGTCGCGTCCCGTCGCATGACTGCCGCTACTTTGGCGTCGACGAAGCATTTGCAGTCGATGCGCTTCCATATGCGACGGCCGTCGCTGTGCTCGACCCCAAGGCCATCGAGTCGGCCAAGGAGCCCATTCCCGACGCCATCCAAGTCTACGTGGCTGTTATTGGCACGCCTGTCATGGATGGTCGGGTCCGACTAGCGTATTCGCGCCAGAATTACCTCATGGACGACGGCGGCCTCGCGTTTGTCTACTTTGGCGGGTGTGGGTTTTACGGTTGCGGCGCGGCTGGTTGTGGCGCGGGTGGATGTGGCGCGGGTGGCTGTGGTGGCGGATGCGGTGGTGGCGGCGGATGTGGTGGGGGTTGTGGTGGGTAGATAAGAACGTCGCCGGGTGGGCTTAATAATGTATTCCATGTGATTTTTGTCCTGACTCAAGAATCGTGGGTCCGAATGCACAGCATGAGTGGAAATCCAAGTTCCATTGCAACTGGTGTGTTGTACTTTCGTATCCCATCAGAGTGTTAACCAAACCATATACTAGTGCCCTATGCAAAGTGAGGTTCTTGTTTTACCCAAAGCAGTAGTTCTCTCAACCCAGAGCATTCAACGCGATTCAAGGCCTCAAAGCGTTCGAATTTGTGCCCTATCAACATATCAATTGTTGAAGAAACCAAACAATTTTGAATGCACGAAATATACATGCCCTATTTTGGCGTATCAATCTGGCGATGTTTTTTTGATCATCGATTCATTGGCCTATCCAAAAGTCCTGCCTGTTGTTTTGGAAAAGCCGTCGCTGTTTATTATTGCAATTGTTGCAATTGTTCTTGGCAATTTTCTTTACAACTCGAGTACTACAATAAACTTTTACTCAAAACCATGTAATTTACAGCCTAATACAAACTTCCAAATAATAAACCAGTCAAGTTGCGCAGCGGTATCTCCCAAGCAAATATTTTGCGAGGTGCAACGATGATTTAATGCTCTCGTCGAACGGCCTCAGTGAAGACTACCATATTTTAATCGAGTCAACCTGTAGCATGCCCAAAACGCAAATACATCCACCCAGGGTCGCCACTATTATTCTCCAAAAACGCGTCACCTCTGAGTCACTCCTGGCAACGTCCGAACCGCTAATGCTGCAAACACGCCACGACCAACATTTGGAAATCGATCTTTCAACTTGGGAAGCAGCATTTGCAGCGACCGTAGCAGGCAGAGAAACAACAACGACGGCATAAAAAGGACCATGCTACGGAAATAAATGGCCGAGGAGCCTCTGTATGCAATTTGATGTTGCCCCTGGCATTTCAACGAGCTATGCACGGCGAATGAGACTCGTGTTTGAGCTTGTATGTGTCGATACAATCAAGTGGTTCCAATACGAGAATCGCTGGTTACATTTAGTATACAGTACTGTCGTCGAGTGCACTGAATACTCCGACTTACCGTGAATACATAAGTTTCTACAGAGGCGTGAATTTAAGCGACTTATATTACGCATGTGAATCAGGCTATGCCTCTTTTCTCAGCATGTTGCCCGTGGTTTTACTTGACAAATACATTCCTCGATTTTAGGAACAACCAAATCAAGGGACTGCCGCGCTCAAATGGAAAAAGACTAACTTTAAGTCAAAAGAAAGATTAAAAAAGATTAACTTCAAGTCAGACTTTGCTGAAACTCATCTTTCTTGAAATTACGGGAAATTGATCTATTATCCATATGCAAAGTCTTCGATGGTTCTTCGACTTGATTCCGAGCCAGAACAAATGTTCTTTGGACTAGACCTCAAAAAAGTAAAAAAATGACCCGGTCAGGGTCTCGAACCCGGGTCGCTGTCACGAAAGCCGCGCTCCACAAAACAATTGCGCCACTGGACCAACGCATTTAGGTCGTCAAAATATAAACTAAAATTACATTTTTCATATTGAACTGTGGGATTCTGAGGCCAATAAATAAAGTAAAATAGTTTAACATTCAAAGCTTTAGCCGCAAAGAGACGAACAAGCATATAGTTGCTTGTTCGTCACTTTGCGGCTAAAGCTTTGAACGCCTTCGAATCTCTCCGTGTCAGAGCGTGTGCCCCTCGCATTTTGGTAACTGTTCACGTACAATACTACAATCCAATACTAGTATTACACAGTTCATGAATTCGAAATGCCGGGTATATGCCATTCATTTACCATCCATTTACCAGGTACATGCCATTCATTTACCAGGTATAAACCGTCCATTTATTGTGCTTTTCATACAATTTGCCCGTTATTTTAGGACGTTATTCAAGGGGGTGATAAGAATAAAACCACGAGCCAAGCACGTTAATCAACCCAAACCACGCATCTGACACCCATGCTAAACATATATCGACGTTAAATTCAGACCATCCACATTCGTAAAGTAGCATGCAACGCGAGCGACAGAACGTCGAGATACCTGAGTCCTTTCGGTGCCAAGTGACAACCAAGGTTGGCGCGCCACTGGGCAAGAGCAGAACTAGTGTAGGTAAGCCAACCGAGCTGACCATGTCGACAGCTACGTCATTTGGCGTCATTCACGCGTCGGTGATGGTCGGAACAGCGTGATGCCGGCAACAGCGGCCCCGACAACACCAAGCACGCATGACGCCAAATGACGTACCAAACGACATCTACGTCAAGACGGCTGCGAACACAACGCAAGATAAATACGCTAAATTGACGCTGCAAAACTACTCGGACGTTCTCCAACAAGTATGGGACAATGCCAGCAAGATTCGAAATGCCCAAGGATCATTCAAACTACTGCTTTTTGTCTACATCGGTAACCAAGCTTCAATACCCCATAAATCACAATAATGTTTGACTAATTGATATTGACTAAAATACTGTTTTGACATTTAGAAAAAGCGACAAGCTCAGCAATTCGACGCGCCACGTCAAGCAACATTGCGACTGCTGCTCTTAGAGTGGCGGATTTTATTTGCGACCAAAACGTTGTGCTCGGACCACTCCAAACGGACTATGTGGGGGGTCGTTGAATGCAACAATGGACCAACTTGGCCACATTGACAGCATGATTGCCCAGCACGCTGACGCGGGTCGCCGTGAGATCACTTCCCAAAATACGGAAACCTACCGCAGGGTGCGTATGCGCCTAGGTACAATGGCCAGCTCCCCTGTCGACATTTTTCTCTCGGTGGAAGACCTGCGCAGTATTTTGGGAATTCCCCCTTTCGATTTGACTCCAACATTTTGGGCGCCAGTGGTTGGCGATACTCCGGTGCCCAGCATAAATGTGGAGGACATTGATCACATTAATGAATAATTTCAGTTCATTAAAAACGAATCTTTATCTAAATCGATAGAATTGTAGCCGCAGTGGCGGTACAAATTGAGCCCTACCTGCTAATTAAATCAATTAATACCGTCGATATACGCCCAGACCAAAAACCCAGAGGTTGTAAATGCAGCCAGAGCAGAAACTCGTTGACCACGAGAAAATGGCAGGTCCACAATAGCCTTTTGATTCCGCTTTGACCATGCGTACTTGCGGATAGAGTCCCGCCCGTCCTTCGATGTCTCATCGACAAAGACCAGTTGGTCAGGGTACGAATAGTACGGACTTAGGCGCCGATAGTAGTCGCGCAGCTCGAAATCAGCAGCCTCTCAAGGACTATTTGCAAGAAAATCAAATAAAATCACTACAGTAAATTGATACCTTTTCGGGTTAATTCTAGGTCATGCATCAGTGCTCTGTATATGGTTGACGTCGAGATATTGTTGAGCGACAGAAATTGTAGTCGTAGCGATTCTTCGAGCTCCTCTATATAGAAGCAGGGGTGCTCGATGGCGTACTCGCTGACCCATGCGTTGACTTCTGGGGGCCATCGCGTCTCCCGGACTCGCCTCGTGGTGCTGGAGACATGACCAGTTGTCGTAAACTTCGTGCTGAACCTGGTTACACTACGCTGAGAGATCCCGAGGAGGAGGCTTACGGATTCGACTTCGATTCCATAGA
>VJMH01000348.1:0-10277 GCA_009835185.1 Aphanomyces stellatus
TCACATTTTTCATCCACGCTTGCCCTGCATCGCTTCGACTCAGTTCTTGCCCCACGGCCACATCAAAGGCATGACCCCAACACGTTTGAAAGACCGAGAAGTCGATGTTTCGCAGCATGGATTCGAGGTAGACCGCTCCGTTCGTGGTCATGTGTTGCTGGCAGCGTCGGAGCCGCGTGGCTGAATTGGCGAGTTCCCAGCGCCTGTTGAAGTCCACAAAACAGTATTGCGTAAAGATCCACGGAACCAAGCACGGGTCCGTGACCCGAAGGCCCGCGACCGAGGCTTCGACCGTCGCGAGGTCCGTGTGTTGCATCTGGGCGCCGTAATTTGCCGCGAATTGCACAACGGCGTTGGTCGCGTCAAAGGTACCATCCATGTTGATGGTCTCTTGCGTGAGCTGCATGGTGGCGTTGTGGACACCCAACAGTAGTTCTTGGTTGAGCCAATTGGCGAAAAAAGCATGTGCCCCAGTCATGTTGAAATTTGCCCAGAGCATGTCGTTGGCTAAATTCACGCGCGAGACATTGAGGAACGAAACACTGCCGACGATCGAGACAACGACAAAGGCAATCCCAAACGTGCATTTGAGGATATATCCGAATCGATTGTGCCAAGTATAGACTTGAAGTGGTCTGTCTACGCCATCGACAAGAACTGGATATTGATTGGATGGCTGGAATGTGGTAAAACGCACCGACGTTCGACCTTGAACAGTTTCTTCTGGTGGGCAAGCAACAATTTGATGTCGACAATGTACGAGCGTCGGTGCCATTCAAATGGAACGAGGCCGATGAGAATGCACGACACCTTGTCCATGGACCACAAGGGATCACAGGTCGACGAACCATCGACGGTGAGCAAGTAGACGTCCCCGACGCCGAGCGTATGACGTGGCGCGTGAAAATCATGGGATCTTGAATGCCAACGCCACGAATAGACGACATGCGTGACGACACTGCCAACGAGAAAGGTTGTACCCAAGAGCCCAACGACAAGACAAGCTCGAGCAAAACTCCCAACTAGGACAAGGCCCGACGTGCATCGAATGGTTTGATCCATGTTTACAGGTGTGCGCGTGCGATTGAATGTAGCGATGGGCATGACAGGGTTAGTGGCTTCCAAAACGAAGAGTGTGATCCAGCCAAGCAAGGAACTGAGCAAAGTGTTGCTTTGAGTTTCATAGGTCGTCACGATCGTGCAGCAGTCGACGGCGACGTACACAATCCACGTGACTTCGCCCGCGACAAGCATCGTGTGCAAAGAGACTTGCGCGGGGAATACACAAACCACGACCGTTGGAATGAGGTCGCCACCTACTCGACTTGGATGGAGCTGAGGACCAAAACCGCTGTGATACCTCGGGTAAAAAGGAGGGGCCGCCCGACCCACACGGAGCTGGCGAGGTGGTTGAACCAGACCAAAGTTGTCCGCAGCCAAGTCAAATCGAATCTGAATCAGCCAAAGGCAACAGAGGACAAAAACTCCACGGAGGATACCCGTGGTGTAGATCATGAGCCAGAAAATAATTCGAATGGAGGCGCCAATGTAGGTCACACTACTCGGGTACAAAAGAGGTGGTTGGGTGTCGGAGACAAGCACACGTGTTCCGCTGTCACCTTGAAAGGACACAACTTTGCGTTGGCCTTAGACCCAATCGTAGAGCAAGATCCAACCAAAGTAAGCAAACGAAGTGTCTTGGAGCAAGGGTTGGGTCATCGTCTAACTGATTTCGACTTGGGGCGTTGTGGTAGCATATTGGGCAATGGCAATGTCGAGGGCGTCAATGGCTGCACGAGTACTCGACGCCGATTGAGGCAACGTCAACCCTACTGTGGTGGCTATACGACGGACCGTTTCAAGGTGTTCCACACATGGATGTGGATCCGTCGTCGCAAGACGACACGTTGATTGGATATCCAAATTGGTGGCCATGGTGAGACTGGCAAACAGAGTCGAATACATGGTCACCGTCAAGCTAAATGGCACGGTGGTCCCACAGGCATCGTAAAAAAAGAATTGCTGGACGTAGGTTGCTGCAGGTTGAAGAACACACATGGGATTGCCTCCACCAAACTCTTGAATTGGATTTTGCCAATTTGCAGGTACGGGCTGCATGTCCATCATCGGAATGCTATCCAATTGGCCTGCGTCTCGTTCCAACATGGCAAACAATCTCCTGTGAAAGTTAGTGACAAGTGTGAGCAGCTGCGGTGGCACTTGAATGTAAAACAGATTGACCGACATGAACCGACCAATCACAGCTCGAAACACGCGTGCTTGGTTGATGTAATCCCCCGTCGCAATGTCAAACAACCCCGCTGGGCCTTCGAAATCGTGTATATTGGGTGGTTTGGTCCAGACTGCGATCGACTGGTCAAAGTACTCGGTCCAAAACAAATTCGTCGACGTCCAAATTTCGTCTTTTCGTGCAAGCTTTTCAGCGTGATGTCTTCACCAAGCCCAGCGCATTTTGGATTTGAAATGTACGGCAATCCCGACTTGGTATTGGTTGTGCCACTGCAGTTGAAAATACGTCACGTTGTTTGCATGCCAGTACGTGACTTCTTAGTCAATACTGAACGTAGTGAGCACCCAGTGGCAAAATTTCAAACAAATGGGGCTCATCAATTCATATGCTATTCAAAGTGCGTACAATTCGCTCTTTCCCATGACGCTCCAAACTCAAAATGCAGCCTTTCGACTGCCCAAGCAAACTACATTAAAAATGCACTGGGCCATGGCCAACGATCTCATTGCCGTGGTGCAGAACAGCAGCGCCATCAGTGGTCGTAGCCTCGTTCGATCAAGTCCAGTCTTTGCATTTCGAAACATCACTGCCCAGACCATGCTGGCCACCAACGGAGCACTTTTGTGGCCACTGCCATCGGGGTTTTCTCTTGTCCACGAGGCCATTGGTCCCTTTGGCAACATCGACATGTGGTACCTTTCCGCTCCTGGCGCACTCGTTAATGCAATGTCACCGCCGTCCGAGAAACATTGACTCGAACTGCTATGGTCGAGCACGTGACGGCCCAAGTGGCCTACTCTAGCCTCACGGATGGCTCGATTGGCCTCTACCCAGCCCCGCAATCGTGGCGAGTTATGGCACGCTGCACGCGAGGTGGCAGAGTCATATGTCCACAAGTGCTGGCATCGAGCTCCATCCCGCCCAAATAGGGGTTGAAACCTTTCTTGTCGTTTCGCACGGAATGCAGCGAGTCGTACAAGTACATCGTGGTGACGCCGATCCGACAAACGATTGTCGTGGCCGTCCTCTTGGCGGGTTTGACCAATGCCACGACCGATCAAATGCATGTCATTTGTACGGAAGACGAGGGTTATTACGGAGTGTGCATGGAATACTTGGGTGGTAAGGCAACCTTTTTGCAGCAGTATACGAATGTGTCGTCATTTTGACACCTTTTGTTATAAACGCCAACACGACCGTGCGAATGTTTGGGTTCGTTTGAAGTGATTCAATATACATCCGTCGACATGCACTCGCCCGTCCAACTCGATCGCATCCTCTTGTTCAATCCATTCGACAATCGATTTGATATGTATGCGTAGATGTTGAATGGGTCTTTAGCATCCGCAAAGGCATCCGGTTCGAAGGTGACCATGGCACCTTGGCAGTCCTCACGGAACCCCTCCAGCACCTCAAGCAAGAAGTCAACTTGGCTGAATTTCCATCGAGCGTGGCATATTACATGCGAGGCGCAGTGACGAATGTGACGGGAATCATGATTACGCTCTTTGCCGCGTCGTTGCTCTACGCCCTCCTCAGTCGCGGGTATGTTGAAGTACTCAATTTGCTCAAACTGCAGCGCGTCGGCGCCATTGTCTGGATTGGACGGCCTCTCTTGTTTGTGCGAAGTCTCACTGCCGTTGGGGTGTTGGCCACGGCCACCGTACATTTGGACACAACTGGCTCCATGAGTTGGTTCACAGAACCCCTAAACCCATTTTACACAACCCTACTTTCGGCCAACGAAGTCTCGTGGATTGTTGCTGTGGTCAACGACATTGCCATCTCGGTGACCAACAATTACAAGTCGTACTATTCGACGACCAACAACATGCTGGTCTGGGGTCTCACGGTTGCTCTCAGTTACGCGTTCTCGATTCAGCATACCGTTGAAATTCAGAAACAGTGGCACATCGTGCAAGTGGATTTTCAAATTGAGTGCACAAGCGGAGTCGTCATCATGGGCCAGCCTGCGCGTCTTACCACACTTGTCTGTCTTGCAGTAGCTTGTAACATTTGATGTTACGTTGCCACGCGCCTCTATTTCAGATGGCAGGTTCGACCGACCCTTGAGCACTCGAAATTTCTTTATGCCGGGGCAAAATACCTCTTTAACAAATCTGGGTGGGTACACAACGACGTCTACAACATGGATCGCATGTCTGGCCTTCTCAATGGACTTGTGACGGTCCACCGCGAGAAAGTTATCTATGGTTTGGACGTCAAGCTGTGGCATATGTTTCGCCTCGACAAAGAGCCCGATCCGACCTTGACTGTGTCCAATTCATTGTTTCAATCCTCTGAGTATGCGATTCCGTTGCCACTTTGTTCCTGTTGAGAAGCTGATGTTGTGACATGTACACGACGTTCAACACTCACGTGTCCTTCCAGCCAATCCAACTGCCACAAGAGATATGGAGTTGCAACGTTCTCTGAGCCATTTCGTGTAGTGTGATACTTCCGATTTGCCATTTACAATACGAAGAGAACCAAGAATGACAAAGCAGTGATAGGAAGGACGCTTGAAAAAAAGAGCTCAACAAAATGACTTGAGATGTTGATTTCAGCCCCCCATTCACTCCCACACACTTTGAAGTCGCTGGTTTGTGGTGCTGGGTAGTAGTGGATTTGTTTAGTTGGCCGAAAGTGCGACAGACTCGTGAGGTCTCAACCAACCCTATGCACGTCCTGTCGTGCGTAGTTTGATCTGGGCCTTTGTAGTGAGAGTTAGTGGAAGAGTATGTCGCTTGTTGAAGTCCCTCGGTGCATCTACTAGGATTGATTTATTGAGCCCCATGCTACTGCAGAAGGGAGGCTCAAGTCACAAGATCTATCTAATCCACTCCAAGTATTCACCCACCAAGTATTGGTCCTCATCGACGACTTGGTACTTGACACGAAAGTGCACGGCGACACGGATTGTGGAGGCCACATTACACGCGTGGATTATGAACAACAGCGACCTCGGTCTCGTCGACTTCGGAACTGACAAATGTTTTTCGCAATCCATCGACGTCGTCAACTGTGTTGTCCCATCGCTTGGCGCGCATCATCATGATCTTGGCCACGACGCCGCAGATGAGAACCGTGGCAATGCAGATGCGAATGACCCAATCTAACCACGAGTCCGCCGAGATGAGCTTACAATTCGACAACAATTGCCAAATTACCCCACGACGACGCAGACGACGACGTGGAAGGATGTGGGTCGAGCACACAATAGACATTCGTCGACAAGTACACGATCTTTCCCTTGTCGCACGGGTTCAGAGGAATGCCGGTGGCAGCGCCCCTTTGCTTGGTCGTGCGGAGTGACAACGAGGGCATGGCCGCGAGCTGAAAAAAGGTAGCACGGGATAGCTCAATCGTGTCGATGGAATTGCGCGCGAGATCTCTACATCATTTTTGGTGTCAAGGAAGAAGGGTCACGTGGTGTACAGTGTTTGGAGAGTCGACGGGAACGTCGTATTTTTGAAAGACGTAATGTTGTTGCCAGTCAGAAGAAGCGTCGTGAGGTGGGGCAACACGACGCCCCAGCTGACGCTGTCGAGCGCAACAAGGTGGTTGTAACTTAAATCCCTACTCAAACACCATTGTCACTTGTGTTTCCAGCTTAATTTACGTACAGTGATTGAATGGTTGGTGGGAGATTGGCCACGAGTTGATGGACATTGGCAATGGCATTGTGGCTCAAATTTCTACGACAGAATCGCACGTGACGCACATTCCTAATCCTAATCCACCTATACAGTACGTACAGGTGTGTAAGATGAGGCCATTGGTTCCAAGGGCCTTCAATCGATTGAATGTCCAGGAAAGAGAGGTTCCTACACGAAGGAAATTTGAATCCCTGTTTTGTGGGTTCTGAAACACTTACAAGTTGCGGGGATCGATTTCTTGACTCAATGATTGGTTCAACAAGTAGGCTTCCTTGCCACGTTGAATGCAGTTTGTGGTGACATTGGAGCTATTCCACCTACAGGCAAACGCTGTGCAATATGAGGCTGCGAGTAGAAAGATAGCAAGTTGGATGGATTGACGCATGCAATCGAATTGGGAAATGACCCCACATTCCTCCAATTTTTGGGTGATTACACTGTGAACCAACATTCTCACGCGCGCACATTCTGTTGAACACAAGAACATTGAGTCAATGTCAAACGACCAGCACTCATACCATGGGGAGCATGAGTGTGATTCATGGGCTCGAGTGACAACCACGATTTTGTGACAGGGACGTTGCAGGCCCTTCGATTTGCGCCTGTGTGTGATTGCTACGACCTCGAGAGAAAATCACCCGCTTCGATGCGAGTCCTGTGACAGCGCGTCTGTTCACAACACTTTCTAGCCAGATTCTTCCAAGGTCAAGTGCTGAATTCGAGGCTGGCGCGAAGCTCTTGTGTGACGAGAAGACAGCAACTGTTGACTTGAAATGTAATTGCATGGGGGGCTGGTCTGTACCAACTGACTCGTTATGGAATCTAATCGATATGCCATCGTTGCACTAACACTTACTAGTAATTATCAAGCGATGAGGTTTGTCGTCGAAAAGCAAATATCGACGTCCTCAATCCATCGGTCTTAATGGAAAAGGTCGTTGCAACACCAGCACACACACGACATGTAGGAATTTCAATCGTTGTCCAGTCGGTTCGAATTTGAATTTGGCACCGCCAGTCGATTTGAACACCCTTGGCAAATCGATTTGAGATTTCCCTGGCCAATCAAGTTTTTTTGTTCGTTTTGGGGTTCTCTTGCCGTGGACAACGAAGTATAGAACATCCAAGATGATTTCCCCGAGTGCAGTCTATGTCACTCTAGCATTTCGACTGGACTGTTTAATGTCAATTGCAAAGGACAACAACCCTAAATATAGAGTGCGCGCGAGGGATGGGGTTTTCGGTTAATAATCAACTTGTTATGTGGAACCAATGCGCGTCGAATGAAATGACGAGCCGACATCTGAATCGATTGTGTGCTGACTTGGCGTCTGCGATCTGTGTGTGCGGGTCGCTCCGACCGGCCGCATGTGTTTACTCAACACGGCATCAAATTCTATTCCACATTTTCAACTACGCACTGGAGCATTCTCACCGTTTCCACATCCGCAACAACCACTTCCATGAGCACATCACAGCCTTGTCGTCTCAACTCCTCGTTAACCTTGAACGATAGCACGGTCGTCGTGATCAATCCTGCACTTGTCGTGTAAGCATCCCGACGTTGGTCTTGTAGTCTTCTTCCCTTTGGGACGTTGACGCAATTGGCGCCACCCAAGTGCCATCCATCACACATTTGAATGGGCACACATGCTTACTGTGTCGCTGAGCATTTGGTTGTAGAAATCTGAGACACACGAACCTCACGACGCTGGATGGAATTGACCAACTCCCCCCAACCATTTAAATCTTGTACCCTTGGGCGCCATTTTTTCGCTCACGGTGGTTTGGTGTAGGGATTTGAGCTACAACGCGATCAACAGTCCCCTCGACAGCGTCAACTGGAATGCTTCGTTCCCCAATCTGACAAGGTTGGTTTTACGAAGCAACATTGTGTCGACTATTCCAAGAACGACGTCGTTCCCGCGTTCGCTCAGCACGACGACACACAAATGACACGATCAAGATGTAACCTCATGGAATAGTGATCTCACCGAGAACCCCCTCGCCACCGTTGAACTGAGTCCTGCCTCATTTGCGCAACTGACAGCCATCCATCTCACCATGCACACGACACAACAAAGGGGCACGGGGGTCGTCAAAAGCACATGCTCCGTGGGAAAAGGCAAGTTCATCGGCACCAACGTAGTCTGTGTCGTCGGTACACGTAGGCAAACTTTTTGTCTGGGCTCTAACGCTCGTATTAGCGGGGGTTGTGGCGCTAATCGACTCTAGAGTATAAACATGGAGTGGGTCTGCACGATGGTCACTAGATTATACCTGAGGAAATGCGAGATGCAAAATGGGCCGATGGTACGACTGTACTTTGCCACAGCAAGGTGTTTAGGCCTACCACAACTTTGGTTGGGCCTCAAAAGGGCATTTATGGCATACTCCGGAGTACATGTGTGGGTAGCACTCGCGTGGGGGGAAATTTAAACGAAAATTTGGTCCGTGGAGGCATGGGTGGTTGTCGGCGGTTCTAGTTGATGTGACTGTTGCAGAACTTTGGAAACTTTGAAGCCAAGAGAAAAGTGCTGTGGGAACGTTGAAACATTCCTCGAAACAATTCTCGCGTGGAATGGCATCTCGCCGACTTGATGCGACGACCGACTCCAAATCGGACGAATAGAGGTGTCCTGGATGTGCCCAGTCGGCAATATGTGCATGACATCAACGATCGTGTTTTGCGGGACGACGAAAGACGTTGGTTACATAGAAACCGCTCTCGCCGATTGTGCTAACATTACGGAAACCGAGGCCTCGTAAATGAGGGCTCGTTTGAGTCGATAGCACACGAACCCCTAAAAAAGTCGAACGGCCTGGTGGTACAATATTCTACGTCAAGGCATTGAAGCCGTCTTGGTCAATCTCGTCGACTACAAGCTTCATGCCAACGGTAGGCCGCTGAAGATCTCCAGGGACTCTGTCGTGACGGTCGGACCGGACGCGTCTCTCTTCAACGTCACGACCAAGGCTCGTGGACCCATCAAAACATGAACGTTGCCGTGGATGAACGCATCGTCGGCCGAAAAATGGGCCTCGATGAGCTTCACAAACGCCGCCGCGTTGCCGCTCACAAGTGTCACGGGGTACGAAGCGCTTTTTCACCGCCACGGCGTGCCGCAGACAGACAACACGACATCTAGTTGAGCGTGGTGATCCTCAACGGCTCGGGTGGCGTCGGCTCGATCGCGATCCGGATCGCCAAGCACCTGGCCGACTTGACTGTGATCGCGACTGCATCCGATGCTCAGTCGACCCCATCGTAAACCACAGCCATCACAAATTAGCTCGAAGCGCTCGGCCCCGCCCGCCCAAATCGACTGTGTCCTCGACTCCGCGGACCTGACGCCCCATTTTGACACGACCGCAGATGTGATCAACCCCAAGGCAAGATCTGCGGCATCAAGCCACTGACATTCTCCAAGTTCGTCTTCGAGCGTCACCTTCGTGTTTTAGCTCATGTGCCAAAGTCAAAAGGAGAACGGACGAAGTCGAACTCTCTTGAATTCGAATTGCCGCTTGTGTCAGCCGATTCGTCATCCTGTTTGATTGGCTCAATTCGAATGCGTAAGCCAATGCTAGCATCTGATTGGACAACAAGAATGTTTATCCCATCAAGGCCCCGCAACGCGTTGACCGAACCGGAATGTCCATTCTACAAATTCCTATCGACCACAAAGATGCACGCTCAAACGTCCCCCTCCACCACCAAGACGGGTGTTGCCCCTCGCTACGATGTGCAAGGCTACGTCACCTTCGACGCCACCAAGACAACACAGACCAACCAGGCTTCCGCTGCTCGACCGGCGGCGCGAGTCGAAGCTACCAAGGCAGTGGGTGATAGCGAGACGTGGTTTTGGTGCACGAACGGTTGCCCTGCTGGCAGCAGCTACGCGTAATTGCTCTGCATGGCGTGTCTAATTTAATCGAATTGATTTTCAAATCCACCTTGGTACTACCTTCTGTTTGCATCACAAATCTGGCGTGTGTGGTATGTCCACATTGTCGTGCATTAAATATGAACGAGCTCCTGCTGCTGTGGTTTTATGATAATACTTAGGAGAACTTTTTTGTTGCTCGATGCAGTGGGTTATTGTCGTCGTTTATTCGCCGACAATATTCCTGGATTTGATGGTGCGCTGTGCCTAAAAGCTGCTTTCACTACTGTCGTCGCAAGTCAACGTCGTCCATGACGAGTCATTGCGCCAACGCACTTATTTTAGTTCACTTGGTACATGTGGAGCCCCCAAGGACCTCATACTAGGTAGTAAGTTCTCCACATCTTATGATCACTCGCCAGGGTTTCTTGATTGTTCTTTGTATAAATACACTGTATAGTTGCAAATCTTGCAATTCGTTGC
>VJMH01000350.1:0-10131 GCA_009835185.1 Aphanomyces stellatus
CTCCAAGTGTGTCAGCCCGGTTCGCAACCAAGGCCAGTGTGGCTCGTGCTGGGCCTTCTCGGCTGCGGGTGTGGCCGAGTCGGCCAACTGCCTCGTGACAGGCCAGCTCTTGGACTTGTCCGTGCAGCAAGTCGTGAGTTGCTCCACGAATGGCGGCAGCGAAGGCTGTAATGGCGGTTGGCCCTGGTACGCGATCGACTACACCGCGAATGGCTTGTGCTTGGCCAAGGACTGGCCCTACTCGGCGACCACGGGCTCGTGCAATGTGCAATGCACCAAGCAAAAGTTGGCCATCGGAACGAGTGTGCGCGTGTCCGGGGAAGATGCCTTGGCCACTGCCATCACCAACCAACCAGTGTCCGTCACGGTCGAGGCTGGCAATGCCGCGTGGCAAAACTACCGCGGTGGTGTCGTGACTCAATGCCCTGGAGCCCAATCGGACCACGCCGTCATCGCCGTCGGTTACGACAGCCAGTCGTACAAGATCCGCAATTCGTGGGGTGCGAGCTGGGGCGAAGCTGGCTACATTCGCTTGCAGCGTGGTGTTGGCGGCGTTGGCACGTGCAATGTCGTCGATGGTGTGTCGTTCCCCCAAATCTCGCTCAACCCGACCACGCCCACGCCAACGTCGGGCAACCCGACCCCTACGCCCAAGACACCTTCGCCCGTGACCCCCTCGCCAATCACTCCTCGCCCCTCAACGCCCACCCCCAGCCCCAACAACCAATGTGGCAACAACCACAACGCGTGTGTGTGGCCGTTGACGGGCCAAGTGGTGCCCTACAACCAAGCCCAGTGTGCGTCGTTCGGAGGTGTGTTTGTGTGGTGCCCTTGAAATGGGTTTGAGTCCAAGCTGCGATGTTGTCGATGCAGCCTCCTGTATGAATGCGTAGTCGTGTGTTGAATACATACATCCGGTTTCGTTCGATTGTTGTCCTTCTCGATTGAATTATCAGCACCTGAACTAGATTGATCATCGGCACGAAGAAATAAATGCTGCACAGTGTGCCACGTTGGTGTCATATTCCATGCTGACGGCGTGTTGGTGATCTTAAATAGCTGGCAGAGCAAGCGAGCTGGCGGCGCGTTGGTGACATATTCCATGCTGGTGACGTTGTACTCAAACGTGTTGAACACATGAGCAGGAGCCCATTCCCATGCACATAGAAGACACATTACGTCTGCCGCCAGTTTTGTGAGATACTTGTCAGCACTGTATTGGCCTCGAAAGTCCCAGCAGTCATTTATTTTGTGGAGGAGGCTGTGCAAGACGACGTATTGATGATGAAAGTTGCAATATTCGCAGTTCCCGTGCCCATTTTCATTTCTTCTTCTTCGTGCCGTGGGTGGCAGAGTGCGGCGGTGTCCCTCGCGGGCATATGGATAGACTAGCAACGGTCCATGAATCTCGCCCCTCGTCCAATATTCCCGCAGGTCCGGAAATGCACAGTTTATCCGGATGTTTTGGTGAAGTGGAAAAAGGGAGGTCCTACCGGGACTCGAACCCGGAATACAAGATTCAGAGTCTTAGGTGCTAACCATTACACTATAGGACCGCTTGAGCAACTGTCTTCATGTTTTGCAACAACTCACACCCGCCGTTCGATCCAATTGCATTTATGATTTTCCTTCGTTGGACAATTGAATATTGTGGTGTGTTGTGGTGTAATGCTTTCTTTTCTGTCTTGGACACATTCCTCGAGTACACTGGTCCGAATACATCATTCAAATATGCGTTTATATATACATCTAAATAACTTTGGAATCTCCCATCTCTCGTTGCCAACGCCTTCGCGATGGAAGGTTTGTCGTGCTTTTCGTCATCGTATTGTTCATCTCCACTCATAAGGGACATACTGTAGCACCACCTTTCAACTTTCCAAGCTCTTCATTTTTGGTTTTCTCGCAACCATCATCATGAGTGCATTCAGTGCTCAAGTGATATTGCGTCATTGCAGTTATATGAAAGCTGTAATTTATTTTGTAAATTGAACATTTACGACATAGACAAGCGGACCTACTGGAAGTACCACAACTAGACCAGTTGTCGTGATTTTAGACGTCAGCTGACTTTTCTCCTGTGACGTAGCGTGGAAGGTTGCTTTCGATGAATTTGGCAAGCGAATAAAATATCATTGGCCAATAAATATGTAAAAATACATTGACCCAGCTTATAAGCTTATTGGGATTCAAAGAAACCTACATACTACTCGTTGTTTATCTTCGTTTCGCAGGCACAGATTTTCTAGTGGCCGGCGCTGGATGTTGCGTTGGCCTAGTAGGTCACTGGTAGTCGTTGACAGGGAGACACCGCCATCAGTTGTCTCTATAAGTAACGTTCGAAAGGGAGCTTAATTTCTTGTGTTAGCAGCGCGCCTCCTGCATTGTGTGTGCAAATAATAAATCTATAAGTTTTGAAATACAGAGTTTATTGTCTGAATTGTTTTTTGACTGCAGGTTTTGGGTCTTGTTGGTTGTTGCTCGACGCCACTACACCATGCAATACCATAGTATTCATCTGTTGCCTTCATCATACCATTACGGCGGCGTTGCGATGCGAAATAGGACACTCGACGCCAGTCATGGCGTCGGCCTCCGCGGTATCAGTCATGTCTCCAATTTCCTTGCTCGTGTAGTACAACGCGTCCATGTCTTCGGGCGCAACGGGTGGGATTTTCCGCACTCGAACGCGGGGTTCAAATTTGACTGCTTTTTTGGGTGGGCGGGACACCGGTGGTTGCGACATCGGACGAAGCAGGTGGCGCGAGTTCGACCGACGCGAGGAACGACGCGCCGCGCGACGTTTTGGACTCGAAAGGTTTTGCAGCGCTTGGAGCCACATGGCCCACTGTAACTTGGTCGCCGTGACAGCGTGGAGCCACTCGCCTTGGTCGGTCTCCACTTGCAAGCCGTTCTCTTTCTCCTCCCACACCCCGCCTTGTTTGACACGCACAGTGCGAGGAAAGCTAAACGGACCCCGCGAGACGGAATTAATTGTGAGCGACTTGTACATTAGCGTCCACTGGCGTTGTTTTTTTGTTGGGATCCCCATGAATTTGCCCTCCATCAACACGATGGACGAGCACGGAGTCGGTGTCGATGGTGGCAGCTGGATGGATGCCGAAGTTATTGTGGTGTGTGGTGCTGGTTGCATGTCGACCATGAATTGCAAAATGCAAAATGAATGTTGGCAGCTCGTCACCGTCTTTGAGATATGGATCTTATAGGATGCGAAATTTGGTTCAAATTGGATGCGGCTGGCCTTCTGTCCGACCGCTGAACCATGAAATCAATGAATGTAGATCCGAAATCGGGAGATGATGTGGCAATTGTTTGGGACAATTCCAGCCCATAAATCACACAATAACTCACCAGACTTTTTTGCTCGCCATTTTGTAATTTGTTGCTGGCTGGTGAGTTTATTTTGACATTTTTCCGAATAAAATTATGTATTTTTAATCGTATTCCTAATGATAAATATTATACTTGATATTTGTATTACTAAGTTAATATATTTACCATTGTCAGGTGTTTGGTGAGAGTGATTCTGTGCTTGAGTGGTACTATTGGTGAGTTATTGTGTGTTTTGGGGTCTCTGGTGAGTTGTTTTATGCGGTGAGTTATTGTATGCTCTGCGGTCCTGATCCCAAGGAAACATGCCGGGACTGCGAAGACAACAAACACCAAATATCCAAATCCACCTGCCATTTTATCCCACGAACGATTAACGATTCACAATTGCTTTCTCGTGGTTTTCGAAAAGTATTTTCGTGGACACATATTTGCTCAACGTCAGGCGGGAGGGAATTTCAGTGATCTAAGAATCGATGGGAAACTGGCGTGTAGCTTGAGCCATGGGATTAGCACCATTGAGTGCAGATTTGGCTACCCTTGAACGTGGGAATATTTGAACCGCACAAAAAAATGTGTGCAATGACATGTTGAAGGTCAATGAGTGACACATACACGTCCACATCCAGAGTGCCTTTGGGGCATTCAATAACTTACCACAAAACTACTGATCAAAGTGCACGCAATCTCCGATCATAATTCGACAATCAAGAGTTTTATAAAAAATGTTTACGTTGGATTATACAATTTCAAGGTAATATTAAAATATTTTCAAATGTACGATCAAAAAGACAAACTGAGCGAACAACATACTATCGTATTAATAGTTAGTTATTTTGCATATTTCATGTGCGATGGAATTTTGGCAGGTACACATACAACGACCGGTAGTACATGGACAGCAAAAATGTGCTGCCACTTGGCTGCGACAGTTCCTGTGATGCGTTTTATTGGTCGCATGACTATAACCCACACGCAAAGAGAAATAGGACAAAGGGAATGTCCAGATGTGCTTGAGCCCAGAATACAAGGAGTTTCTGAGGTGTGTGGGTGAACATAGAATGATGTTGCACTTATATGAAAATGCGAGTTTCTTGGTGATATGGGCTTGGGATTGTTGATCACCACTTTCGGGCTTAAAACAAAACAAATTCAACATCAAATGTCATCCGGATTCCATGACACGGAGTTTCTCAGACGCAAGATCGGAACAGAAATGCACCAAGTGCAAGATCGGAATTACCCATCTTAAACTTCTTGCCTAATTTGCTCATGGCAAACTCACGGCTTTTCGATGTGCATATTTGTACAGCTGAAGCCGAGATAAATATTTGGAGAGCTTGAATCTTGCGTTTGGAGAGACTTACGGCGTTTGGCGTTGCAACCGCATTTAGCTCAACCTATAGCATTTTGAACTTAAGCTATTTGGAATTGAAGTCACGACGCATCGTAGTCGGTTTTTTCGATGGTACGGCAAAGACAGTCCTTGACTTATAAAACACAACTACCACAGGAAACTCAGTAACTTTATGTATTGTGGCTCAATGTGGTCGCAACATTTAAGGTTGTTGGGAACGTGATGTAGCAGACTTATCATCACCCCTCGCTTAAATCATTGCAGCAATAATACCTTGAATTGAGCAAGTCGTAGTGACAAAACGTTTGTGAGCGGAAACACAGGGCTAGGAGTTAATGCCTTCAGCGTCGATACTCCAGTGCGAACTATTATAAATTCGAGGCGCTATGATATGATTGAATGTGCCTCTCGTGATCCAATGCATGGCAGGCTTTCTGCCCGGCTTTTTCCCTCAACCCCGCAGTTGATGGATGACCTGCATCACCTACGTGTTTCTTCTTGAAACTCATTTCCCCACAGTCATGCCCGTCATGACTGCGGGGACATGTGCTTCGGGGCCGCTCCTGGAGTGAAGGCCGCATCGTGCCTTCCGTCGCATTTTTGTTTTGCCCTTGCCAAGTCAAGTCTTCTTTCTGAAAGCCCGCGTTAGCGAATTTGCTATTTCCAAAGCTCACGAACCTATCTGTTAGCTGAAAAGCAGGGAAGGCCAGTGATGGCATTGAGGAGCTGTTCGCAATGTGTGGGTACACATGGCAATTCCAACATGCATGTTTGCAAAATTTCAACTGCTGTTGTCTGCAGTTGGGGGCAAATGATATCCCAAACCCCAAGAACATCAAACAGCCAACCAACGCGCACGCCACTTCCTCAACAAACATAGGATGGCAATAGTTACTTGCCGTTCTTACCGCCATTCATCGAGTGCGAACACGCCACGACCCAAACTGGCTGGGGCAAGTCAAGGATTATACTAGTACGACCCAACCAACGGATATCGTTTATTTGACATTGTGGCTTCTGTGGATGTAAAGCGATACCGCCATGAACTTCATTGTCAACAAAATGTGATCAGAGAGAGCCTGAAAGTCAATCACTGAAGTCCAACGTCGGACTCGACTCAAGTCCGTTTGAACGTTCACATGCTCGTTCACATAGCGTCACACGTGCAACAGAGAATAGATTACGACAGGCTCTTTGTCAGCGTCCAACTCCAACGTTCGTTGCCCCAAATCAAATCAGTTTATCTGTGGCAATGTCACTCCTTGGACAAAATTCGCAACAAAAATATATCCATTCTGACCACCCAACAGAACACGAATCTGATTCGCCCAATACCCTGATTCGACAAGAACTATGGCATGTTGGCGCCACGCCAGCATCTGAGTCTGGCAGTCCCGACAAACTTGACCATCTTTCATTTTTCAACTTCCCCAGTCTTGAACCCCACCATGCGCCCCTCCTCGTGTCTGATCGTCGCCTCGACACTTGCTCTGTTTGCCTCGGTCGCGCACGGCCACGGCCGCTTGATCGCCCCTCCTCACCGCGGTTGGCTCTACACACTCCCTCAGTTTACGGACCTCGTGCCTGCTGACTACGACGACGATGGCCTCAGTGCCGGCGGTATTGGCTCGACTCAGTCGGGCACGCACGGCATCTGCGGTGACCCGTATTCGCAACAAGCCCCGCGGCCGCATGAAACTGGGGGTGGCGTCTACGCACTTTTTCCCAAGTACGGCAGCAAAGTGATTGGCGGGTGCTTTGCCCCGGGCCAAACCATGGACTTGACCGTCGAAATCACGGCCAACCACAAAGGCTACTTTGAGTTTGCCCTCTGCAAGTTGAACGGTCGCACCGACGCTGAAACGGAGCAGTGCTTCAACGCGACGCCTCTGGTCCAGCCCAACGGCCAAAAGCAATGGCCGCTTCCCGCGGGCATCAAGACATTCAACATGCAATATGTGCTCCCAGCTGGCATCACCTGCGAAGGCGACTCCCATTGTGTCCTGCGATGGCACTATACTGGCTGGAACAACGCCGACGTTGGCATCGATGGCCAAGAACAATTTTGGAATTGTGCGGATATTTACATCAGCAACAACTGCAACAATATCCCGCCGTCGCCACCTGCCACGACCCCCTCGCCTCCTTCTCCACCCACGAAGACGCCCGCCAGAACCCCCCTCACAACCTCGCCGACGACGTTATCGCCCACGAAAACGCCCTCTCCGTCCCCCGGTGACAAGTGCAACGGCAGCCACGGTTGCTATTGGCCCGACACCAACCAGATTGTTCCGTACGAGCAATCCATCTGCCTCCTATATTCCTCCTTTATCTGGTGCCCATAATGATCACGATCGAACTCGACGACCTTGTACAAGCTGGGTTTTTAACGTCGATCAACACGAATTGAATATGTTGATACTGTTATTGGGTGTTGATATCCAACGAATCTAGTCTCGATGCTCCACTTGAAATTCAATTGATCAATCCCCATCTCAGGGACACCACTGTCCATTTTAGATTCCATAATTTTTGTGAACAATTCGCAAAACCAGAGACTGAGAAAGATGGCCGTTTTCAGTTTCGCGAAGTCTAGTCTTGGGAGGTATTGGAGTGACGTTAACGATTGCAATAGACTTTCCCGGCGTGGTTCAGGCTATTGTGAATTCCATGTTTCATGCACTCAACTGTGGCGCAAGTCGTTTATTTGCATGTGACTTCTGCTGACGTATTATCTCGCCGCGCGGCACTGTAACAATCGGTTCTGCATGTTGGCCATGAGTCCATGCATTGGCTCAGTCCTCCAGCAACCAAAGAGAAGTACAAATACCGTCCCAACGTAAACTTGGCGCATTTTCCTCCAATTATTATTCTGTGGATGTCACATTCAGGGTATCGTTGATTTTTACAATTTCCTTGGTTGTGCCTCGGATCAACTAATGTCGCTGACTTCGAGTCTTGTGTTGTCTTGTGAATACTAGTACTTGACTCTGATGAAACCATTATGGGTGTCCCGCGTACTATGTCCCTCATATAAACTTGCAGGTATACTAGTAACTTGAGTCCAAATTCTGAGTCTGATTTGCTCGAGTCGGATTTAAACTTTGTCAACGTCCAACTTAGTAATTGGCCAATCACATACATTTTCATTAACCCAGTACATCCACATACTAAATGTCCAGGAGACACCTTGTAAGCAGAAGTGCCTGACTTGGTATCATTCGTGCTTATGATTCCAGATACCAACCCGTTTAAGGACAGGTACTTTGAAGCCTAAACTTATAAAAAGTTTAGGCTACAAAGTATAAAAGGTTGCACTCGTGACACCGTTGAGGTTTGAGCGAGAACCTAAAAAGATCATCATCTTGGCTCGTCCCACGATTGAGTCCCGCAACACACCCATTCAGTTCACCACGTGCACCCTAAAAAACACGATTTCCAAGCATGAAGTGTGACCACGATGACATTTTTTTAGAGTGATGGTCCAGATTCAGTTTGGTTGGCTCGTGCTGCTCATTTCTTCTTTCGGCCTGCATTCGTCAAACAATGCGTCTCCTATTGCTACTTGGACTGGTGGTGGCCACCTGTGCAAACGGCCTCGGCCGCCTTCTCTCGCCACCCCATCGCGGCTACCTCGCTCAGTTGTCTTCCTTTGCAACCCTCGTGCCCCCTGACTTTGACGACGACGAACTTGATGCGGGTGGCATTGTTTCTACAAACAGAGGTTTACATGGCACATGCGGCGACGATTTTAACGACCAAAACCCACGTGCGCACGAGACGGGTGGCGTCTACGGTCGCTTTCCCACGGACGGGAAGCGAGTCGTCGGTGCGTGCTACGCCCCCGGCCAAGTCATCGACGTTGCCGTGGAACTCACGGCTCAAATTCCGACCGGCTTCTTTGAGTTTGCCCTTTGTAAGCTCGCGGGGCGAGGCGACAGAGAATCCGACGCTTGTTTCCAGTCGCTACATCAACCTAATGGTCAATCGCGAGTCGTGCTGCCACCTCGAAGCTCGGCTGCTGTCGTCACGACCAAGATTCAGCTCCCAGCTGGCCTCAACTGCGAGGGCGAGTCGCATTGTGTGCTGCGGTGGTGGTGGGCGATGGGTGACCCCGCCACCGACGTCAACAGCCTCCAGCAAGTGTGGAACTGCGCGGATGTGTACATCAGTGAATCGTGTGGGACTGCAACTTTCGCTCCGGCTAGTACACCAACCCCAACGAATACGCCTTCCCCCACGTTGGCCCCCACAGATACACCTGCTCCCACTTCAAGTCCCTCAAAGACCCCTTCTCCTACCACTGCGCCAACCACACCTGCCCCCACAATGAGCGACAAATGCGATGGCAACCACAACGTGTGCTACTGGCCAGCCAACCACCAAGTGCTGCCCTACGGGCAATCCGATTGCGTTCTGTTTTCTACCTTCGTTTGGTGTCCATAAACTAAGGGCTAAAGTCTGCACCTCGATTCGTACCCAGATAAGTGTCGAATATACGTGTGTGATTTCGTCCTACTTGGAGTGTTTCGTTTGTGTTGTATTTCTTTTGTATGAGAGTAGGAAACCCGTTTTACGAGGCGCCAAAGCAACAGTGCATGTGAAAGCCAGATCTGTGCGTGCTGAGTGGCAACATACTTAACGTTGTCACAGCCGTCTCGACTGGATGGGTCCTTCTCCGCGCTAATTATTCCCGTCAGGTTTCTTCCACACCGTCTCTGCGCAGTGTACTCCAAATTTGGAGCCGCAATACCACGATTGCCAATGCAGTTTCAGTCCCACGCTTCATGATACGGCGGTTGACTGCCATCGAGAGTCACTTCAACGACACCAAACCTTTTCTTTTTGATTTAGGCAACACGTTAAATACATTGGAAGTACCTGGGAAGAAGTGAAATGGGTGGAGGACGGAGTCAGAAAATGACATCCAATTTCGCCAATACCCTCATACCCCTCAACCCCCAACCCCCCCAACCCCCTAAGCTAGACTTAACTCACCACCCCAACAGCCCACGTGGCCCCTGGCTTCTTTGGAGGATGCGTGAAACCAGGACATCATATAATTATCTTCATTTTCGCTTCAAGTTAAAAACCTGCTTGGCCTAAAATCAAATAGAAACCTAACTCTGGTCGTAAAGAGTCCTTCTTTAGGCGTCGTTGTTGGATGGGTCGTTATTGGAGTCCAACATACACCAAATTATTCCATTCAAATGGGTATTACGCAGAACGAACTCATGCAGAGAAAGGCAGCACATTTTTACGGGCACCAAATGAATACTCCGCCAAAGGATTCGCAATCGGCCTTGTTATAGGGCAACACCTGGTTGTTGGCGACCCAGTAGCACGTGTTCTTGTTGCCCTTGCACTTGTCGTTCGGATCCGGGGTGGTGGGGGCCGGGACGGGGGTGGGAGCATCCGTGGGC
>VJMH01000354.1:0-17612 GCA_009835185.1 Aphanomyces stellatus
GAGTGGGGGCGGGGGTGGGTTCAGGCGTGGGTTCTGGGGTGGGGGCAGGAGTGGGTTCTGGGGTCGCACTAACGAGCGATTCAAGGCCAGGAGAGGTTGAGTTGCCTCCTCCAGTCGAGCCAACCAAAAGGTCGCCCGAGGCGGCGACCGTCGTGGTGGGTGCGTCCGTGGGGGTTGCGATCCCAGAACTCACAGAGGCAGCCACGGACGAGCTGGACGCGCCAATGATGACCCCAATGGCGGCGCCAACCACAAGGAATGCGGCGGCGGCAATGACGAGCATCTTCTTGCGCTTGTTGAGCTGGAAGGCTTGTTCGTACTCTTCTGAGTCCTTGTCGGCGATCGACCGAGACGGGTTCCAATCCGTTTCGCGCCAAATGGAGAGGGCCGTGGGGGCAGCTTGTGCCGTCGTTGGCGTTGTCAATTCGCTTTCACGGACCATAAGTCACCTAGCAAGGCAAACGTAGAAATGAAAGCTCCGGTGTTGTAGAGGCATGTAAAAGCTTAGCTGCACCAGATGGCATTTTTGCTAGAAGCGCGGGCGCTGTGAGTTACCTCGCACTCGCGGGGATGCCTCTTGCATTATGTATCGCGGCCAACGGTGTCTTCGTATGTACGACGTACTTTGAGGACATTTAGAGGAGAGTCGCTCGAGTTGCCTTTGGCTGGCCAATCAGAAGCAAATCAGGGCCACCTTGCTTCGCGTTGATTGGTCGACCCACACCAAAAGGCAACTTCAACGAGCGGAAAACCGGATTTCAAACGCAAACAAAAGACGTTCAGGCCGCAATCCACTGCGAAAAGCAGTTCAACCACGCGACCAACCGCCAGGGCCGGAGGAGATTATCGTGTGCTTTTGCAGCTACACTTTTGGCCGTTCGTCTCATGAACGTTTCTCGCAGGCGCCGCACCGTGGGGCGAGATTGGTGTCGAGATTTCTCGGTCGTTTCGATCCTCTTTTATCTCAACCACGTCACCTCCGAACGCTCCGTACCTGCCCATTGTCACTCTGGTCTGCCTACTCTCCCAGCTTTGTCAAAACGTTCATCTACAGCTTTCTGCCTCATTATTGCACGCATTTGCCTGTGATTCCCATGGCCTGGCTCAGTAGTACATGGATTGCGGGCATACCCCTCCACGTCAATACTCGAGTATAAAATTGCCGGCCTTTTTGCACCAACGACCACCCAGCTCACGACCACGACGACAGTGATCCATGCATCTGAGCTGGACTGTATTTGTCGACGCGCCAGTTAAATTATTTCGTCCGCGAGTACATTGGGAGTTGATTTTGAAATGAACTGGAGCATGTCATGGTATCTAACAGTAAACTTGGCCTTGGGCGGCCCCGCAGCGTGCCAAGCAGTTTGGTGCGGGGAACGTTATGGATCACTTGAATTTCCAAAGAGTTTCTGCAACTTTGCATTCAACAGCCGAAAGCAAAAGTGTAGGTGTCATTGAGAAAACCCATTTCGAAACTGCAAGGCACAGGCAGTAAACTGATTGAACCAATAAATATTGCAAATCGAGTTCTGGGATCAAGGTTCGGCTAATGTTGTCGCCCACGGCGGCCACAATTACCATCGCGTATCGTCAACTTGTGTGGCCGCGACTGGCTTATTGCTCAGCTCTTGCAATCGCTCGATTCGTTTGCAAACGTATGATTGAGATGGAAACTGTTGGATCTCGTTCGACAAAAGCTCCATGAATACCGCGGCGACTCTTCCGTCGTGTACTAATGCATAGCAGCAGAATAATATTTAGAAGCAGCATTGCACAAGGGACAGAGGGGCGGCGGATATTGGATGCAGATTGCACTTGGATGCCGAACTCGTCGGTGTAAGTTTATCTCACCAGCCCACAATTCGTGCGTTTGTTGTTGAATGAGCAGCATGTTAATCAAATTCACTGTTCAATGAGTCGGCAATTCTTGGCTCTGAGAGGAAGTAAAGACGCTTCATGAATGCCATTTCAAAATAGCTGACTGGGGCGAATAGAGCCAAGAATTGCCGACTCATTGAACAGTGAATTTGATTATTCGCCCCAGTCAGCTATTTTGAAATGGCATTCATGAGGCGTCTTTACTTCCTCTCACGCTCAAGCTCGCCCAACTTCATCAGTGAAGCCATACGTCATTCCAAGGTGATGGTGAGGTAAAAACACTCATGGGCACAGCGTTCGCCCAACCACCCGTCGTCGATGGCAGAACCTTTGACGCTTCAACGGGTGCGACCTTTCGCACGAAAGGACATGGAACATTCTTCGAGCAGTTCAAAATACCTACATTCTCATCGTTGCACGTGGCACGCTGGCTGCCGGTCCAACTCCAAGCAATATAAATACCAAGCCTGTCTACAT
This sequence comes from Aphanomyces stellatus, assembly GCA_009835185.1. Classification (NCBI taxonomy): domain Eukaryota; phylum Oomycota; class Saprolegniomycetes; order Saprolegniales; family Verrucalvaceae; genus Aphanomyces; species Aphanomyces stellatus. The sequence goes on from VJMH01000354.1 coordinate 2,359, forward strand.
GAACCAAGTATCAATGAAATCCACCGAATAAAACTAAAAAATTGGCATGCCGTGTGCTTGTCCCTTCGGCACCTGTTCCATAGTCAGTATCCCAAGGGGTAATCTCGTGAAGAAAGTGCACAAGCTGCCTTCAAGGTCCTTGAAAGGAGGGAGACATGAATTCCCGACATGCACCACAAGATACCCCCACAATTTTCAAGTCTTGTCGCCCCCACGACAAAAGTTCCACCAGTTCACAATTCTTCCCCATCTCGCCATGAAGTTCTTTACATATGCCCTCGCCCTCGCAAGCACCGCGCAACTCGCCGCCTCCCAAACGACGACCGACACTGCGACTACAACAGCGCCGCCCGCCTCGGCGCAGCAGCAGACCTCGTCCGGCGAATGCAAGCTTCAGTTCACTAGTCCATGCGACTCAACGTCCAAGTGCGGCGACCTCAACGGATTCAACATGACTTGCATCAAGTCGGGTTCGAACCAGCGCTGCGGGTGTGCAGGCGGCGACAGCAAATGCCAAACCCCGGCGCCCAAGGACGGCGTCGCGTATCAATTCGACCTCTGCACGGATCAAATCCGCTGCGTGGCGGGCAGTGGCTTCACCAACTTGGACGCCGACCAACTCAAGATCAAGACGTGCGCCGAGCCGCTCTACTGTGTCCAGGAACAAAACCCAAACGCCGCCGCGGTCCTCAAGAGCATTTGCCACACGTGCGGGAGCTGCAAGACTCAAAACGTCAAGAACACCCAAGACCCGTCGGAAACTCGCTTTGATTGCGCCAAGATCTGCCCCACTCCACCGCCGACCCCGGCCCCCACGACCGGTCCCCCCACGGAAGCCCCTGTCACCCGCGCGCCAAAGGGCACCGACCCTGCGACGGTCACGACGGTCGCTCCTGCCGCTGGTGGCGCCAAGTCCACCGCGGGGTCTTTTGTCGTTGGCGTCGCGTCGTTCGTCCTCTTGGCGCTCGTGAGCATCTAGATATTGACAAGTTGATTTATTCTAAACGACGCATGTGCATCTCCCATCTCGTGCGTTTGCTGACAGATCGCATACTGCAAAATGAAACATTCCCGTGCATCATATCGCCTCTTTCGTGCGCGACAGTTATGTAGAGAACTAGTTCACGGGAAAGAAGGCGTCGAGTCCGTCTTAGCAAGTCGTTGTCCATGCGACACACCAACTCGTGCTGTTTGACTTGCGTCGACGTCGCGCTAAGGAGCCACCAGGTCGTTTCTTCCTCCCATACTTCGTGAGCATTGGAACCAAACAAGAGACGACAATGCACCTTGTCAAGGTCCATGTCGACGCCGCGGCAACCATTGCATGCAGTAAGGAAGAGACGACAGTCATTGCTTCCTCAAAGTGCACTCAATTCGTTGTCCGCCGCACATTCCATACGCTACGATGACGCTCAAGAGTGTTTTTGGGTGTTGTTGGCCAGCTTGCCCAGAGGCTTGGGTCAACCTCAATGTTTGTTGTACTATTGGGCATATCGATCATTATCCGGTATATCCTAATATTATCCGGATGGGAAGATCGCTGAATGTTTCAAATGGAAATCTCGGCGTCGATCTCTCCATTCGGCGATGCCAATTTGCCGACCATCTCCTCCGCCTTGAAGCTTCTCCACCTCGTTTCCATTACGTACTCGCATGAGGGGGCTTGCCCACCCGACCACACAATCTAATTCACGGCCCGTGTCTACAGCATCCCCTCATGCAGCTCGCCTCTCTCCTCGTGCTCGCCATCTCGGCCTGCGTCGCCCACTGCGCTGCCACCACCACCACTGCACCATCGACAGCCCCTACATGCAAGCTGCAGTTTACAAGTCCATGTGATACGAGCATCGATTGCGGCAACCTCAACGGATTCAACCTCACGTGCATCAAGTCGGGCGGGAACAAACAATGCGGATGCACTGGAAACAAATGCCAAGCGCAATCGAATGCATCGGATGTTGCGTACCAGTTTGACCAGTGCACGAGCCAGCGGCCGTGCATCGCCGGTAACGGCTTCACGGCCTTGGACGCGGCGCAGCTCTCGGCGCCGACCTGCGGGGAGCCGCTCTATTGCGTCCAAGAGAAGAACCCCGACCCTGCCGCGGTCCTCCAAAGCATTTGCCACACGTGTGGCAGTTGCAAGACTCAAAATGTCCAAAGTGCCAAGGACCCGAGCGTGAAGCGATTCGACTGCACCAAACTGTGCCCGACTCCGGCCCCGACTCCAGCACCGACAACGGATGAGCCGACAACCGCCCCATCGACCAACGCGATCACGGCAACGACGACTCAAGCGACCAAGAATACTCCAGCGCCGACCAGCACGACGGCCACCTCGAAGGAAACGTCGTCGACCTGCGTGGCCGCCATCGGCAGCGCCGCCGTGATGGCTCTCGCTGCAATGACCATGCATCTCGTCTAATTTGTCGTAATGGCATATCCTGTGACTTCGATTGAGGTCTTTGGATCTCACTTGAACCTCACTTGTCGCCTAAACTAACTCCATGCAGCAAGCATGCTCTTTTTCAAAATGGGTTGTGAGAGTGCTTCCATGCGTTATGAGTTGCTCCATTTTGTAATGCGATGTTCCAGTCGTCGACATCCACTTCCTGTGTCTAAATGTGTGAAAATCCATCGCGCGGGAATGTCGTTGGAGGACGGAAGTGAATTCGTGCCATGTAGAGTCAGTCACCACCACTCGTATTTGTTAGCATCGTTTGAGCTCCCCAGAGACAGCATGTTGCGTGCGACGGTGGAGGCGACACCCTACATCGCTCTTGATCCACAAGCGCTCCGTGCGCGCAATCGAGAAAGGTATTACCGTCGCCATGAACAAGACAAGATAATATGTTGGAGTGGGGGATTCTTCTTGGTGTCTCAAGCCTGCCTGCCCCCGATGCAATAGTACACAGCGGCACCGACGGAAAAGGTCAAGTGGACCGAGATGGAGCAGAGGAAGGCGTAGAACCAGAAGAGCGTATTCTTGCCAATGCATTTCCCAGTCCACGGGCAATGGTGGTCCATCTACGGGATGGCACGCACGAGAAAGATGCGCAACCTTCTCGTTCATGATGACGTACCCCATCGACGCACACTTCGCAATCGTAGCAGTGGATCGCGTCGTTTGGGCGGCGGATTTGGCAGTGCGCTACATGAACCTCAGTGCGTCGACATTTGGGAATGGGGTGTACCGCAGAGAATGCCAGCGGCTTCGCCCGACGATGTGACATAATGATCGCGAATCACGCCCGGGTCGCTGCATGCAACCATTGAAAACGCTACAAACGTGCAGACGAGGGAGAGACCGAGGACAACGGAAACCCAAGTTGCCAACGTGTCCTTGAGGAAGAAGACCGCGATGGGAGCAAGGATGATCGCGTAGGTGATGAGCATGCAGCCGGCATTGGGACCGACGTGAAGGACGCTTGGAAAGTAGACCGCACGGGTGCTTCGCATGCATAGGTACCGTGTGCGGCCGTATTTTGCGCAGCAAATCATGTGGGTCTTCTCCTTGATCTCGACGACATCGTGGTCCGAGCTAGCATCATCCGGCATTGGCGACTCGAAGTGGTGCATTCGTCGGCCCTGCGCGACAACAAAAATCGAAACAAGTGATTCCTTCCTGAACTTACTATATAAGTTTTATATTAATGGAGCGGTTTTTCCTCTAAAAACATGTTTTTTATCCTCCAAGAGGCTTTTGCGTACATGTTATAGTGGGTTTATTTGAAATGGAGCTGCTGACACAATTGCAAAGGCGCGGCGACAACCGCGCAGGCTTTCTTCCTCACGCAAGGACCCTCACAGTTTCTTGGAAGTCCCCTCGTCATGATACTATTTCGACGGCAAGCAGGAATGCTTGGGCGGCGGAGGCCAGGACGAGACAACATGCAAGGTATTTATAAGACGTTGGGGTCTACGTGAACGCCGCGACATGCGCCGTGAGTTGCTGATGGAGAGTCATCATGGTCGCTCGGAGGCCCTCGCAGTGCTTGTTCAAGGCCTTGCGCTGGTCGCGGACGCTCTCCTTGCCCGTCTTGAGCTGCGCCGTGATGACACCGTCGATGCCGTTGAATTGGATCTTGTCCAAGGACCCCACCATCTGCGCGATCGAGTCTTTGGATTCGACCAGGTCTGCCCGTGGCACGGTCGGCGTCGCGCTGTGCACGGTCACCTGCCACTCGATCTCCTTCACCTTTCGCTCAAGGCGGTTCACGAGCGTCTGCAGGTCCGCAAGCTGGTCCAGCGCCGACTCGCTCGCGTTGGAGTAAATTCGCTGGCGCGGCGGAAACACATCTTTCCACATGGCGGCACGTGGGGCAATGGCGGCTTCGGGTTCTTGGCGGCGACACGCGACGAGGGCGAACAATCAACGTCCTGTACGCCCCGTATCCGGAAACGCCTCTCCAGCCGGATAATCTAAAAAAAGAGCGCGACATTTTCAAATCCCGCGCACCGCGTTTTCAATGTACCATATTTCCCCCTAAAGATGCCTCCGCGCATCGCCATCCCCACATGAGGCAACATGGGACAGCTTGTTGGGCGCAAGGGAACGTACTCGTTATTATTTCTTCGCCACGGCGGCTTCATACTGTGCAAACCATGCATCCGGCGCCAACTGGCCGCCTTTCTTTCCATGGGTCGTGTACGCCTGCCGCAGCTTCTGTTCGAGCATGTGGGCCAGCTTGTCCTGCGAGAGCATGCGGATCTCGGCGACAAATTGGCTCGTGCCGCCACACCCGAGGGGCTTTTGCTTGGCCGTGAGCCCCGCGTCGTCGTCCACAATCTCGCTCAGCATGAGTTGGATCAGTCGCTCGGCCACGTCGCTCGCTTCTTGCGTGTGTCTCTACGCAACATGGTGACTTCCTTCGTCAAAAACACACATACCGCCAGCTGCTCTAGCTGATCGGGGGTCACGAGCGTCAAGTCGTTGCGTAAATTCGTGAGGAACATCGTCGTCCCGTCTCCGTCTTTCGTCAACGCGTCCAAACCAAGGTTAAGCTCCGGCCACCGCATGCTGTTGAAAACCAGAGCTTTCGCAAGCCGCGCCATGGCACTGTTTGATACTTCTTGGCCGAGGGCGTGGATCTAGATCCACAGGATATCGAGTGATGATATTACTTGACGTTCGTCGTACCTTGGTGCCAAAATCAGCCTTTTCAAATTGCGCCTTGGGCAAGCATCCCTGGAGCGCGTCTTCCACGCGAGGCAAGAGGTCGTCTTCAATGTATTGCATCGTGATCAACATGCTTGCGACCTTGAAAACACATTTAGCCAACACCACTTCCAATCAAGCAGCGACGTACTTGAGGGTACTTGATGGACGCGACCGTTTTGGGGTTGTCAAATGCGGCTTTGATATCTTGCATGTATTGGACCAACACAAGTTCGCTTTCACAGAGGATGGTCCAGTGGACTTGAGGCAAACTACGCATTCGTCAGAAAAAGCCAAACCACGCAATCGTACTGGGACGACGCGCACGACGGTTGCAACAGTTTGACAATGTCGCGCAAGTATTGCTGGATGTAGCCCGAGAAAACGCGCGCGCTCTTGCTCAGCACAACGTCTTTTTCTCGCTTCTCGTCGTCGCGGACTTTCATCACCATGAGCTCCCATCGCTCTCGCTTCACTTCTTCCTTGGTTTTCCACTACACATAGTTCTAGAATGCATGACCAGATAACGTGTCTACCTTGATTGTCTTGGCATAGGATGCCACATGCAGTTGGAGCGGCGATTGGAAATGCGGCGCGACGTACGTCGCAATGGGCAGCCCCGCCAGTTCGAGTTGCCGCGCGCCGTAGAACAGATGCCGCAAGCACGTGGCAATGGTTTTCGACGTTGATTTGAACTCGGACACGTCGCGCGAGACCCATGGCGTCGCAGGTGTCGCTGACGACTGCTCGACGCATTCAAACACATGGAGGCATACTTCCGACGAAAAATGGCTGAGTTGGTCGGTCATCCAGATCGTCAACGCGACAAACGAGTGGCTTGGCTGGCCTTCAAATCTACACGCCGCTCTCACGACGGCCGACGACATGCTACATAACGTACACGACGAGAAAGTCTTCGTAGCACATGAGCAGCGTCGTAAAGACCGTCCGCGAGAGCGTAAGCACGTATTGAAGGACGTTGCCCATGGGTTTGACATGACGCACTTGGGCGACCATGCGCGCGCTGTACCCTTGCAGGCACAGCTGTGTCGCGACAGGTACGAGGCCAAGCTGGATCAAATGCAAGACGTAGCTGTCGCGGTTCAGGTGGTGCGCTTCGTCGGTCGTGACGCGGTGCACAAATCGCTGCGTGGCCGCGGCCAGCACATCGGCGGCGTGCTACACGCTCTTGATGAGACTCCCGATATGTGCATGCGACGCACCTTGTTGCCACGTGAGGCCACGACGAGATCCGTGAATTTCTCGTAGGCTTGCTCAAACAAGTACATGTCCAGACTGTGTTCAAGCTCGCGCAAGTCATCTTCCTCTTGGTTGTTGTTGTTGTGCACCGATTGCGACCGAGGAATCGCTGGCGTGTCGCCATTCATCTTGGCGAGTTTGCCACTCGAGGCCGTCTCGACTTTGGGTAGTTGTTTTCCCGACGACGTTGTCGACGTTGTCTCGGGTGGCACGGTCGTGGCCTGCAGCATTTGTAGCGACCGCTTGCACTCGACGAGCGCAGCCTTCATGAGACTCACGCTGTTTTCCATCGTCCGAATTTCCGACGACGCGGCAAGAAACGTTTTGTAGTTGGCACAAATGTCGTTTTTGAGTTCGTGGATGATGGCGTCCTAAGCACGTATTATAGTAGACACGCCAACAACGCGGTCCTACCTTTTGGTCGAGCAGCGTGTCGCAGTGCTCAGTGATCTTCTCGGGCGCGTTCCGCTTGAGGAAGGACTCGGCGTACGCTTTTGCGTCGAAATCGCCCGAACTCATGAGCTCGCTCAGCTTGGACCGCTCCGCCGCATTGAGTTTCTTCTTGATCTTCTCGGGGAAACGCAGTCGCGCCCCCGAATCAAAGGACTCGCCGAGGAGCAGCTGGGCGTCCAACAGCGTTTCGCCCCACTCGCGCAGCTCGTCCAAGTTCAAGTCGGAGAACTTCTTGCCGAGTACTTCGATCACGTCGTCGGGCGTGAACGATGCCTTCTTCCGCTGCATCGCGAGTTGCTGTTTGATGTAGTCGGCGACTTTGGCCAATTCTGCGCCTACTCGGATCGGGTCAGGGCGGCGGGAAAGGGCATGGAGGCACAAACGAGAGCGGGATTTGGGGTGATGTGTATGGGAACTCGACATTGTCGGCGAGCTGTCATTGACGTACGGCGTCAACGCGCCGATCCATCCGTCCCGCTCGTCTTCCGTGGCCGCGCGGAGTTCCGTTTTCTTCTTCCCCACGGTCACGTTGAACCCAAATCCTTTGAACGACGTCGTGCCGTGGAGGCTCATGCTATGACTCACGGATCTGGAATCGGTTGTCGCCGTCGAGGATTGCAGTTCCTCGACGCATGAGATTTCGGTCGCGGAGATGGAAAAGGTTGGGGTCGCTGCGTCGATCGAGTCGAAGTAGATCCACTGCGTCGTCGTGAGGTACACGTACTTTTTCTTCCACCCCGTCCTGCCCTGCAAATTCATCTTCATCAGGACGACCTGTATAGATAACCTGCGTACCTTCTTCTCCAACGGTCCGCCGTACACGGCAATCTGCGCGACTTCGCGGGCAGAGACCATCTCCCTCCTTCTCCGAAGCCCCCCCTGTTGCAATGATGATGGGGAAAATGTTTCCAAGATCTTGGACGGCTTCGCGCGCTGCGATTGGTCCTATCTTCCTTATCCGGTCGATTATCCGGACATTCAATCCCGCGGCGATCTTTTTTCGAATATGAGCAGTGCCGCGCGCGTGAAGTTCCGCCAGCATCGGCTGCTTCCATCAGGATGCATGCACCGAAAAGGCTTTAGCAATCTGCATGTAGTTGGCGGCGATATCCATGGAAAGTATTTTGCCTTTTGCTCCACCTTGGCAGTGTACGTCTACCGCGTCGACAACTTCCAACTCCATCGTCTCCTCTCGACGGCAGACAACCTCGCTGGCATGGCATGGTGCGTCTCGCCCCAGCATGGCAATTGGCTCGCGGCCGTGAGCCTCACCCGCAAAGTTGTGCTCTACGACGTCGACACGGAGCAAATCCTCTACGAGACCTTGCTCCCATCGCCGCTCGTGCCCGTCTCGTTCCAATGGAATCCTCTCTCGACACAGCTCGTCATTGCATCAACCGACGCAGTCGAGCCAAAGACAAAAGCCGGCGAGTCGAGTCTCTTTGGGTGGACCATCGACCACCCGCGGCGGTCGCAGGTTGTCTCGACGATCAAAGCGGTACTCGAGAGTCATGTGACTGTGATTCGCTTCAACACGGCCGGTGTCCTCGCCATCGGCTTCGAGTATGTCCTTTTCCATCGTCTCATCGTGTCAGTCGATTGACCGTGCCGTGGTAGGAATGGGAGCTTGGGCACATACGTCGAGGCGACCGAAACCTTTCGTCTCCTCGACAAGAAGAAACCCAAAAAGACAACAGGACCGTCGAACGCCGTCATGGACATGCAATGGGACAGCCTTTCGACCATCTACCTCCTCGTGGCCACACGGGATGGTCAGTGTGCACTCTGGGAAGTCACCGAGACCACGGGCGTGCCGCTGCATACGTTTGACAAGCAAGGCTCAGGCACGACCGCGCTCACCTGGTTCCTCATCCTTGCCATGATTCAATCTCATCGTCCCGAAGGTTACCGTGGGCGTCCGGCCTCTTTGTCACAGCCAACGCACGCACGGGCAACCTCAAAGTGTGGAACGTGTCCCAAACGGCACCACTCGAACACGTGCGCGTGCGGCCGTCGGGCGTCGGCATTCACAGCCTCGCCCTCGTCGCCGTGACGCAGCATCTCGTGTGTGCGTCGACCGATGGCTCCATTGCGCTCTACCACATGCCCAAGCGACAGCTCGCGTGGCAGAGCAACGTACGCCGCCGACAAATCGTCTTTTGTTTATTCACTTGACTCACTAGCCCGGGCACAAGGAAACCATTTTCGACATTCGATACCAACCTGCATCGAGCGACGTGCTGGCCACGTGTGGCCACGACGGCGCCGTCCGCGTCTGGAACGTTTCAACCATGGAATGCACACACCACTTTCAAGGCCAGGACGGGATCACATACAGCATCGCGTGGTCGCCGCACGCGGCATCGCGGCTCGCATCTGCGTCGTCCCTTGGCTCGGTCTTCGTGTGGGACCTCGTCCAGCACACGTCCGTGGCTGTCATTCACAAGTTGCATACGGACGCCATCTACTGCCTCGCATGGTCGACCGCGTCGTCCGCGCTGCTTGCGTCGTCGTCGCGGGATCAATCCGTCGCTATCTTTCACGACGACGGCGACCTCGTCAAGCGATATCGCCTCCCCAGTACGTCGTTGTCGTCTCGATGTCGTTGAAGTTGCCGAGCAGGTGCAGCGTTTGGCTGCGAGTGGCGCCCCGACGGACAAATCCTCGCGGTCGGATGCGGCGACCACGTCATCCGCCTCTTTGCGCCCGACATTGCGTCCCTCGAACCCATCAGAGTGCTCGCAGCGCACGACGCCCGTGTCTTTCACACAGTTTGGTATCCCCATCAACGCGACCATGCATTCCTCGCATCAAGCTCTGACGACTGCACCGTCCGCGTGTGGACGATCGTGAATGCCAAAGCCACGGACGGGTCGGTCGTCCCGTACATTACGCTCAAGGGCCACTCCAACTATGTTCGCGCGCTCGCATGGAGCACGCACTCGATCGGGTTTGCTTCCTTGGTGGCATTTCTTCTCTCACGGCGAAGTGTGCGTAGGCACGAGTCGTCGCCGCTGCTCTTAAGCGGGAGCTGGGATTGTACGATTCGCATCTGGGACGTCCTCGCACGCGAGTGCCGCCTCGTCGTCTCGGACCACTTGGCCGACGTCTACGGCATCGCGACCCACGCGCACGCGCCTTGTCTCTTTGTCTCGTGCTCGCGCGACACGTCGATCCGGTTTTGGGGACTGAGCACGCCCGCGACGCGCCGCCGCGTGCTCCACGCGCTTGCGACGACGCAGACACTTGGTCCCGAGGCGACTGCGCCGCTCGTGGCGCTTGCGATCGAAACGAGCACGTCCAGCGGTGTCACCAATTTGTTTGCGCTGCTCGAGGGACAGCACAACACAGCGTCTTCTGACGGGATGACGACTCATGCATGTGGTCATGCGCTCGTGATTCCACCCGAGGATCGGCTCTTGGCTGTCACGATGGAGCAGGCGCGGCGGCTCGAAACAGGCCATGGGCGACGCGCCAAACCAACCAAGTTGAACCACGCCGACCAACTGCGCCAAGCCGCTCAGCTCTACTTGAAAGCTGGCGCCCTGAAAAAGTATGTGGCAATTGGGCACTCTCAATTCAAACTCGATGGTGGTTAGATACTGCCGGCTCATGGTCGAGCTCGACGATTACGAAGCCGCGTTGGCAATCGCGCCGGCCATTTCGATGGCCTATTGGCAAGAGCTGGCCGCCGAGTACGCCGACGCTCTCGTCGTCCGACAAAACGAAAACGCCGCCTCATACTTCGTCGTGACAAACCAAGTCGACAAGGCCATTGGGATGTACCAGGCCCGAGGTCAATGGCAAGACGCGTGCATCGTGGCCAAGGCGCACGCCGACGGCCTCTTTCCAGAGTTTGAGCGACCGGTCGCAGCAACGTCACCGACCAAGTCCAGTCGGTCACCATCCCGACGGCTGTCCTCGGACGCCAAAGACACCCTAGTCGGTGCACGAATCGATGAAAAGGATGCCAAGCAGGCCGCCTCGGAAGCCATTCCGCCCGACGACAAAGCCAGTGGAAACGATGACGACCAGTCGTCATCCAGGACGCTCTTGCACACGACGTATGCATGGCTGGCCAACGTCTATTCGTCCCGCGGCGAGCCCATATTGGCGGCATGCTGCCATCTTGCAGTCGCCCAAGTAACCGCCGCCATTGCGCGCCTTGTCCGCGGCGACAAGGTCCAACACCCATCTACATCTTGCATGACGCTGTTTTTGGTCTAGTTGGAGCTGGCGTGGATCGTGGCGCAGTGGCACGGCGACAGCCACGACCGCGACGACCTGATCCGATACCTCGTCATGCGATGCGAATCGCTGGGGGATCCAGAACTCGCGTTGGCGTTTGCCGAACGTCTGGGGCGGCATGAGGTGCAATTTCTTCCTTTTGTGCTAGTGTGATGGACACTGCGAGGACTAGATGGCCATGGTCTATGCACGGCAGCGAGACCGATCGGCGGCGCTTCGAACATTGGCTCATGTGCCCGACACAGACACACTGCAGCAAGTGTTGAAACAACACTTGGCCGATGGATTGGTACATTTGTCGAGGCAAATTTCACTGTCGTCATGAAGAGTATTTCTAGATGGTAGATGCCGTCCGAATGTATTTGCTCCTCGATCAGATCAACGAGGTGCGTCATATCTAAGGGTTGGCATGCATGAAGGCAATGTGCAGGGTGTCCAGCTAGCACTGGCCGAACTGGATGGTACGTCGGTCCAGTTTAAATTACTCCTCTGTCATTTTGATTTAGAACACATTGACGACTGCGCGACGGCGTCGTGGTCGCGGCTCTTGGCCATGACACATGTCCTGCGATCCTACGATTTGAGTTTCATCAACTCCAAGTTGACATTTCCCTCTCTCGCTCGTCTTGTTCATGATGACTAGAACCCGCGCGCATGTGTTGGCCTATATGGCCCTCAGCGGCACCGTCCGCGCCATGCACGCACAATACCCGCTCACAATCGTCTCGTACTTGATTCAGATCGTGCATTCGCAATGCCACAGCTATGGCCTCAAGTTTCCCATCTCGTCGCCAACCCTTTTTCTCATCGTGCGAACACAGGCACACTACTACTGAAGCCGACTCTCCTTGATATAGGAAGCTCAATACGCCAGCCGCATCGATTTGGATAAGACCGCCGTGCTTCTCAAGCAGCTCGAACAGTCCAAGGCATCGTGGCCGCCTGGAAATGTGGATTTTCAAGCCCACGTCGTGGCGCTCCAACGACAGATAACCCAATACCCGCGAGGTCGACCATTGCATCCTACCCTACTCGTCACGGTCCATCCTCTGCGTGTAGATTTGTGGCTCGAAGAAGAAACGGGCGGCGTCGTCGTGTCAGGGTCGCGGCTTCCGTCGGCAGGCCAAACGCGGTCGCCGGTCCTTTCGTTGCTCACAGGAGAGGTACGCTTCCTCGTCTCCCTTGTGGATCAAGATACAATGCCCAGGTCATCCACGGTCCATTTGTGCGCCTCGAAGACGACGTGTCGGCGCTCACATTGGAAGAGGCGATCATGTGGCACCGCGTGAATCCGTTCTCGCCGCTCTCGACGGGCGACAAATTAACGTTTGATTAATTCCATGTGAATGCCTCCGTGGACTAGACACAACGAGGATCTCATGAGTTCAAAACGAAGAGCTGGGTCGTACCGATGCCGCATATTTGCTAGTACTGCTCTGATGAAACTGTTGGTGGAGGTACGTCGGCCCCCGCGCTTCGCCAGCGACGGGCGGCGGCAGCGCTCCCTCGTCGAGGACCCCATGCTCCATCAACTGCCGATGTCGCGTTTCCAGAATGGCTTCGAGCTGGACCAGCGCTTCGTACGATCGACTCCGCGGCAGCTGTTGTTGCCACGACGATGATGGCGGCGCGGCGCAAACTCGCTCTGCTTGGTCATTCTCGTGGAGTTCGATCTAAGGCAATCGCTCATCATGCGTGGAGAGCTGAAACAAAGAAAATAGGATACCGAGGAGAGCGGGGGCACCGTCGAACCAACGGCGATGGGGCCCGCCGTCGCGGCGCTGTTGGTGGTGGACGCCTCCGACTCGGCGGCGTCGTCGTCGTCCAACTGCTGCTTTCTCTACAAAAACAGGACCTCGTCTTGGTGGTGGACATCTTGTGGGAATGGAAGGTACTTGTGTCAAGAGGTGCATGAGGAAGTCGACAGTCTCCATGGACATACTGTGGATGGAACCGAACGAACACGAGAGATCGTCGTCGCTCGCTGTTGAAGACACCCATGCATCTGTCTGTGTCGCCACGGAGCGGCAGGACCCTTCTCGATGCCGCTCTCGTGATTGCGACGACGAGGAGGACTTTCGAGTCGGCGTCGTCGTGTCCCGCGCCGTCAAGAACGGGTCCACACTCGGGTCATGCGCTCGCCACACCTGTTCGCGGCCCACATGCGTCGCCCCAGTGCCACTGGCGGTACCGGGAGCAAAAGCGCTGTTGAGCCGGGGCTTTTGCATCAAGTTGCTCGGATTTCGCCGCGAACTCACGGTCAGTTTGGACACGTCGGGCGGTGCCAGCGCGTGTGCATGCTCCCGCTTCCACGACATGGGCGATTTGCTTCGACGTACGGATATCATGTAGGACATCCGGATGTGGCGTATTCCGAGCCAGCTCACCTTCAACCTTCAACGAGGTATGTTGTTGTCAGGACCGCCAGCATCACAATGTTGGAGCAGTCGTCGCTTCATGATCTAGACTTGCTTTGCAAGCATTATGCTATATGACGAGCGATACGAGGCATACTAGTACGACCCCACGCTGGAGGAGGACCTGAACTTTCGTGCACGCTTCTTCAAATTAAAGTTCACTGTTATTCTATTTTACAGGTTTTATCTCTCGTTGATCAAATCACGCATTCCGGTATATTATTTTATACGGTTTCAATCTGGTTGTTGTGAGACCAACATTCACTTGCGACTCGTCGCTTGCCACAGTGGAAACATGCAACCCCGTCGCCCCTTGAAACGTCCGCGCGGTAAAGACCAGCACATCATGCGACATCAACCAAGCACCACGTGAAGTTAACGGTTGAGACCACATGGCCTTGGTGGTATGCAGGCGAAGGATATGCGCCATTTCATATGGTCGCCGCCCTCGCCTTATCCGAGAGCGTTCCGTGGAAGGTTCGTCGACGATAACCTCACTTGTCATTCCACAATCTCCTCACTTTCACAAACTCCTTCTCCTCCAACAGTACCATTGGCACCATGGCCACGACCCCCGACACAAAGAAGAAGCGGACGACTGGCACCCCCAAATTCCTTCGCCACCTCTACTGCATCCTGACTGTGGAAGACCCGACCATCATCTCGTGGGCCCCCGATGGCTCGTGCTTCCAACTCTTCAACGTCAAGCGCATGGAGACCGAAGTCCTCCCCAAGTACTTCAAGCACAACAAACTCTCGAGCTTCCAGCGCCAGCTCAACTACTTTGGCTTTCGCAAGTGGACCAAGACCCAATCGTGTGTCTGCACATTCAGCCACCCGCAGTTCAACCGCTTTTCGACGCCCGAGACGCTGGCCACCGTCCGGAAGCAACCGTCCTTCGAAGCCTACACGCCCGAACCCACGACAGACGACGACCAAGACTTGATGACCTGGCCCCTCTCTGTCCCGACTGACAACGACGCAGACGATCCCATCACGACAGAAGACAACGAATTGACGACAGTCGTGGCTTTGGACGACATCAACACAGACGATTGGGACATTTGTATCGATGTGCTCAACAGCCCCATCGAATGGGCCAAGGCCGAAGTCGTCTACGACACACCGTCCGTGTTTGCCTCGTGTGTTGTCTAGTAGACACAACACAATCACCCATGCTTGCTGCATATTGCTGCCTACTACTAGTATTTATCTCAATTGAAATTTATTGTCATTTAGTATTATCCTCCCTCATTTTGACCTTGCGATAACGCTAGTTTCGATGCACAAAGACCTGTCCAAGGGTCGCGGAGCTCTTGGATCTTTCGAATCCTTTTGAAGTCGTCGAGATGCGACCAGGCGTGGAAAGTTCGTGGTGCGACCCTTCGACATAAGGGCGATCAAAGAAGACAGACGGATGCGATGGACACCAATCTTCTTCTGCCGTCGAAAGAATTCACGCACGGCGTTTCATTTCCGTCGACGTTTCGTTTTCTGGAGTTCCAACTATGACATTTCACATGTGTGAAATATAACGCCCTCAGCAAATAATTTGACGACGGCAGACAATTTCACATGCAGTTGACATCTTGTTGAGGCCAACATGACCAATGACAGTATTGAAACATCCTGATAATATATATATTCGATGAACTAGTTTAAGCAATGACGGCACTGACCAACGCGTCGCTGTCCTTGGAGTAAATGCGGACACCAATCAC
>VJMH01000355.1:0-13255 GCA_009835185.1 Aphanomyces stellatus
CACTTCAAGCTGCATCGAAATTCGGTGGCACGTTGTACCAACTCTTTGACCAAGAGCCGCAGTATCGAAAATTTCCTCTCTTCAGTTCCCGTGGTTCCGACTGCTTTGTACGTCAAGTGGATATCCAAAACGGCCGCATCGTGGGTCAATACCGACTGAGTTTGCTCCATGGATTGGATTTTCATGCCAAGGACTCGAGTCTGCGCATTGCAACGTGCACAGACCCTCACTTGGCCAAAGCCATTTGCGTGTGCGATGGGAATGTATGCAACGACGTCGAATCACTGAACAACCACAAGTTCGTCCTGCACCCAGGTGCCTGCAATTGCTGCTGGTTACTCTAATGCCTGTTTTGTTGGTTTATATTGTTGTCGTGGCGTTACACAATTGGCAAAAATTACTCGACAACTCGAGCAACTCGCACTTTAGTCTTCTGCAATTGTTTAATACCGTATGTTCTATTAAGAACATACGGTAATTCTATGTGTTTAAAAACACACAGACTTTTTCAGTAGTTTTGATAGACCGAGGCATGAAAAATTATAGTCTCTCTTATGGAATACATATGCTCACGTTTGTGTTTCGCGTGTCGGCAATTGGAAGAAAAATCACCAATTTCTGAAACCAACTGACGAAATACGTACATTTCGCAACGACGACTGGAAATACAGACTGTTCCTTTTTCATTTTTTTCGCTCGACGCAACTAATCCATTGTCGGTAAAAGCTGATGGCATGTTGAATCCACTTTATGACCAAATACAACGCAATGTATCTGATTGGAACCCCGAAGTCTCTTTCGTACACGCCAGGTTGTGGGGAAGCTGCTCCGCCAACATTCATTCCATAGGGATTTATGGCTGTTTTTTATCTCGTCCCGGTGCAACTCGTTGACAAGTCTTTTGCAAATGTACTTGTAGGAATCCCATCAAACATAAAGATGATTGCGCTTTTGTATCCATTAATTGTCCAATATGAATTGTTTTGCGCGGGAAAAATAAGCTTTCCAATACTATCTCGTTTTATGGACGCCCACATAAGGAAAGATAATATGACATTCACGGGCAAGGGTAGTAGAATTTGGTCACCACTGGTGAAACCAGGGTGATTCAATTCAAGGTATTTCCGGAAACGACGGTGGCGTGCTCAGTAATGGAGCCGCGTTACTTTAGCAATTCGCATAGATATTACTTTATCACCTGGTTCTGCTTCTTCGTTGTCCGATTCATTCTCTTGTACATTCGTCACCTCCTCCGTCGACAAGTCATCGTCCTCAGAGTGAGACATCACGACGCCTGGCTACTTTGTGCGCGCCCCTGACGGTAGATTTCTCAACAAGATTTATTTTGAAGTGCTTGCAAGCACGAAAAGATTTTTTCGTGAAATGAGAATAACCTTGGGTAATTTGGAGAAGTATAGAATTATCAAGTCATATACTCCGGAGAATACCTCATGGTAATTATGTTCCACGTGATTTCGTGAACTAATGTAATTCGATAGGTTTAACCTACTTTAACGCCCCCAAAATTTTCGTGAAATACACCTACTTCGAAGTACAACTTTCTAATCCCGAAATTATGATCATCATATTTCGGAGGTGTCGTCGGAGTTTTACGATTGGCCCATTTAAGATCACCCTTTCTTCGCCAACAAGCGCGTCCGTCGTGTCTTTGTCGAAGCATGAACCATGCTTCTTCCGGAGCGCGAGGCAACAAGCGCGCAAAGACAACCTGCGGCATGGCACTCGCCTCGGCCGCGCGTCGACGTCACGTCCACAGCGAGCGCGGTGTCAATGGGTTGCGCCTGTCAGTACAGGGTGTACGGTAGCGCATACTGTAGCGTGGGCCTTGGTGGTTGACGGGTGGCAAGAAAGGAGGGGTGGTGATGGGGGACGAAGGTCACGTCGTTAAATACACAAATACTATCACGCGATGGAGAGGGACGGCGCGGCAGTCAATGCCATGTCGACGGCGAAGGACGCTTCCCACTCGCGCCTTTCGTTCAAGAGCGCGTCGATCTGGTTCAATATCCGCTCGCTTTCCCCGACGAGGGTGGGGTCCACGCGCTTTGGTTGCGCCGTCACGGTCAGGTCCGCGTCGGCATACGCGATCGCGTCGTGCTGCATGTGTCGTTCCATCGTCGAGAGCCACGCGAGGGTCTTCTTGTGTCGGTGTATGTTGCGTTGAATGCGGTCTTCAACGGCGTCCACGTCGTCTTCGTGGCTGTTGCCTTTCTTGAGCACGAGGCCGTGCCACCGGTCAAGGAGTCTCTCTGTCTTGCACTGGAGCTGGAGTTCTTCCTCGACGGGATTGTGATTCAGCTGCATGAAGTCCAGCACAAACGAGTCAAAGACGGCGGCGTTCTTCTTCCCGGCCAACGACATCATCTCTCCTGGCGATCTCACCGTTTTGCGAAATGGCGGAATCACGCCATCGGCGGCACCCTGCCGTATCCACACGCATGTGGGCAGTGGAAATGCATTGAAAAATGCGTTTTTTACGGTTTGAAACGTCTATTTCAGTCTCATACCGCCAATTTCACGCCTGTTCTTGCCGCTGACGTCCTTGGAAACGAAATTTGTAACGCGTTGCGGACACGCGACTGAATTCTACCTCGACGCCACATGCATTCCATGGGATTTGGGTCCTTTCTTGGACTTGGGTGAAAAAAGGTGAAATATTCAACCTAAATAGGACAAATTTCATTGATATTTCCCGTTTTCGGCTTCTTTTGGGACCATTTTTCAAAATTTGTTTTCGCTGCAAGTTGCGACACCCCAACTTCAACTCGGATTCTTGGGCCGCGATCTTGAGGTCACCGCGCGAGCGGCTCCAGCGCCGGCACCGACTTCTTCTTGAGCTTGAGATTCGGCACGAGCGGCTCCTCTTCCGGGGACGCACACGAGACAAAGTTGAAGAGGTCGGCGGCCGTCGGGCGGTGCCTGGGGTTGGGCTGGAGCAGCATGCGCACGCACGAGCGAAGGCTCGGGCCGTAGCGCAGCGGAATGTCGTTCATGAGGGCGGCGAGCGGCTTGTCTTTGACGACGACATGCATCGATCCTGCACGCGGTGCATGACGATACGAGACAATGGACATGGGTCGCACCCGTGAGAAGCACATAGAGAAGGCAGCCCAGAGCCCACATGTCAGTCTTCTCGTCCATCGCGACAGCAGCGGGCGGCGCGATCGCGGGGTGGACGAGATGTTCGATGGACGTGGCGCGGTCGGTGTCGGTGAAGGGGCGCTTGAAGGCGAGGAAACCGCCGAGTTTGAGGGCGTCGTCGTCGCTTCTGTACAAATTCGTCGGGTTGACGTTGAAGTGGCAGAGGCGGTGGCTGTGCAGGGACGCGAGGGCGGCGCTCGTCTACCCTTTGACTCAGACTCACATATTACGCAAAGGTCGTCCGAATCAGACTCAGACTCAGAATAAGGTCGTACGGTGCAGAGAATGTGCAAAATGTCGGCGGGCGGGACCGACCCAAACGGCGGCCGCGGCAGCCACGCGCCTCGCGCGCAGTCTTCAACCGCGACAAACACGATGGGCCAGCACTCGTTCAAGTTGCCAATGCAGCTAAACTGCTGGTACGTGTACGAGAAGACGTGCAGCACGCGGAGCACGTGCGGCGGCTGGAGCTGCTCGAGCGTGCGCGCGAACGCAACGACGGCGGCGGCGTGCGCCTCGGACGTGCACCGGATCGTGTGGAGCACACATCGGGTATTGGAGGCGCTGTCGACCATCCGCAGGACCATTTCATCCGTATCGGATCGGATGGCCAGCATGCGCTCAAAGTTGAGTCGCTTTAGGTAGATGGACGGTTCGAGGCACGCTTGCAAGAGCCGGACAAACTCTTTGTGCGCCGCGTCTTGGGCTTGGATCAACGGCACTTCGATCGCGACTTTGGTGGCTTCGACAATCTAATGGATGTCGTCGGATTGTGACAACCACACACACAAGAAACCTCGCGAGACCACTCGTCTTCTTCAAAGAGGAGCGTCCGTGCGAGCTCCTCCATCTCGATGGCCGCCCGCAGCTCGGTGAGGCGCGTGAGCAGGTGCGCCTTGGTGTGGGATGGAGACGTGGCCGTGGGTCCATGATGATGATGGTCCACGGGATGATGATGCGCCAATGGTGGCGGCGGTGGCGGCGGGGGTGCGAGGATGCGTGCTTCCCAGGCTGCGTAATTGCCCAAGAGCTCGGTCGCAGCCACGAGATCGCGGACGACGCCTGCCACCGTGTGGTTCTCGTGCGCGGCATACGTCGTCCATGGGATCGATGCAATGTCTACGTCGTCGTGGATGAGAACGTGCGGGGAACGTTCTCCCCACCCGGGGGTTCGGACGTGGCGTCCCAGTGCCGCAGGTCAACCTCGGCGTCGAGCATGCGCCGCGCCAGCTCCCGGCCCCACATTGCCCTTGTGCGTCATGAGCCTTTTTCGAAGCGTATTGGATTCGTCATCCTACCGATGTGCCCCTTCGGCTTCGTACCGCTCAAGTTTCTTGAGCCGCCAGCGGTTCCGGCGGCAATGGACGCAGTAGACGGGCAGAGTTGGCTGCAGTTGGATGTACACGTGTTTGTGCGCGAGTTGCCAGATCGGGGGATGTTCGTTGCCCGCCGCGAACGTTGCTCGAAAATGCAGAACATGTCGTAGCTGGCTTGTCGCCGTCTCCTGGCCACACACGAGTGTCAATCTCTCTCTCACGAGCGCGCCACATACTTTTTGGGTCTGAAACGACTGCACGAGGCGATTGATGGCCACAAGTTTCCGGGGCACCGTCTCCCCCGACTTGACATTCATCATACTGCCCTGCCAGCTGGCCAAATCCGCAGAGACGATTCCAAGCCCTGCTTGCTCGATCGCCGCGCGGATGCGGTCGACTTGCATCACAACGTCTTCGGTCACATGGACAAATGTGATAAACCGCGTGAGGTTGATTTGGCCGAGCTCAAAGAAGAAGGCTTGGAGCACGCCGAGCATGACGAGGTCCTTGAGGCCTTTGCGTGCGTGGACGAATCGTTGGATGTCCCTGTCGATCGTTTTTCGTCAAGATCAGGCCATGTATGGTCGTCTGTTCGTACGGTTGCGTCGTCAGCCGATGAAACGTATGCAACGCCGAGAGCGAGCCAAGTTTGCACTCGTCGAGCGAAACAAAAAGCGCTTCGAGCTGCTGCGTCCGATGCGCGTTGGCCGCCACACGCTCCTCCGACTCGTACAGCGACTCGCGTTTCGTAACGTGTGTCGTCGCGGGGTCTTCGCTGCTCAAATCGATCTTGCCTACGTCATCATGGACGGTCCACGTTGTTCTTCTACGTCATCCGCACCGTGGATGTCGAGGCCGTTGGTGGCTTTGGCAATGAGCACGCGCGTCACGTGATGACGCAATCGAATCTCTTCGTCTTTTACACTCGCGCGATTCCACGCAAGCGCTTGCTTCACTTGGTGTTCCCGCCGCAGTTTGAACCGGTCCTTCACACGCACGACTTCCTTGACCACTTCATCCTCGTGCAGCTGCGCCTCCATTTTAGCCCGCCGCGCCTTGAATGCGTCCGTGTGCTCATATCGTTTGGCCTGCACAATCATCTCACCCATGCGCTTCTTCTTGGTCGAGTTCGACTGTTTTTGCTGCTGCTGCTGCTTTTGTTTGGTCAAGGCTTTGGCATTGCGCTGGCGCCGTCGCGCCCACTCCTTCAAGTCTGTTTCGATCGACGCGATCAGCTGCGCCATACACGCTGCCACGTCAGCGTCGATGCCAGCGTCCAACACTGTCAAGCCAGAATCGTCGTCGGCAGCCATGCTGTCTTGTCGTGTTGCCACGTCACTTGCATCCGTTGGCAAGTGGCGCACGCACTCGCCCGTCTTGGAGTTGACAAAGTAAAACGTCCCGTCGGGGTTGACTCCCCCAAACGTCCACGTTGCGTCGCCCTCGTCCATGATGTGTACCGCTTTGACCACAGCCTCGCGTGGGGAGGGAGCAGATGGAATCTCCCACGCTGTTTCGCCCGTCTCATTGTGCTGGTAATACGTCTGCCCATACTCGTCGATATACGGCGTCCACTCCATGTCGATGCTGGGCTGGACCGTTACAGGAATTCTGGGTACCGTTTCATCCGACAGTTTCACTCATGTGTCGTCAGGTTGTAGTATCCATGTATTGGTCCATCATATATCTTTATTCTACTTGAAGCTGCCTTTCCACTTGGAAACGCATGCGACTCCAACAAAGCCAGATGCCGCTGCCTCTTCCACGCACGACACAATCTCCACGTCGTCGCCGTTGAGCGTCACGGTCAAATTGGCCTCTGCACAGGTTTACTCAACTGGATTACTAAACAAGACTTGATGACGTACTCGTGTTCCATGGCCGGCCATGCCGCAAGAGCTTGGATTTGAGCTGCTGAATCGGGCCGCTCTCGACATTGCGGGCGCCATACTTGGCAAATACTTTGCGGACGGTGGCGCCGCCGACCAGTGTTGCGCGGCGTTCCAAATAGACGACGGATTCGAGCCGCGAGAGATGGGCCGCCACGGCCGGATTAAAGTCGAGGCGCTGCCAGTACTGGCCTTGGTAGTGCTGACTCAGCTGCGACAACTTCAAGTTGATGATGTCAACAATGTGCCGTTGTTCGAACGGGAGAAACGGGATGACCTAATCAAGTATCTTGAGACCACGGAGGATGACGTAGACAGTACACACCTCGTGGATCATCTTGCCGAAATGCAGGCGGTCCCACTGAGCATCCAACGCCTTCTTGACTTCGTTTTCAAGCGTCGCAAATGGCACGTCGTCGCGGTTGTCGTATTGGATCAGTATTTTCTCCATGTTGGCGACTCCAATGTCGGAAATGAGGACAAAGATGACGTTTGAACAATCAACTTTGCGCGCGACGCCGCCCTTGTAGTACGTCAACTGAGCATTCTTGCTCATGGCGCTTGTCAAGACTAGACACAATTTCCATTAAATGAGATCCGAAATGGGTCCAAATGAGAGCAAATGCGTCAAAAAGTGTCAATTCCGCAATCAAAACGTATCCATTTAATACCGTCCAACGTGTGGGGAATGACCTTTTGGACTTCGTCAAACACGACGACAGCTTTGCCCGAGCAGTGGTAAATGTGTTCGGCCAATCTAGACGCCGTTATTTGAATCCCACAAATCGATGTTCCCTGTCAACATACCGTGTCTTGATCTGCTCTTGGTACTCTGTCAGTGGATTCGTGTAGTTGTCGCTGAAATCTTCCCCCCTAATGTCTATATTATAAAAGTGCCGATGGAATCGACGTGCTCTACCGGAAGACAAGCAGCCCCGACGGCACTTCCTTCTCGCTGTGTTGGAGGCGCTTGCGATGCTTGAAGAGTCCTTCCGCTAGCAAGTTGGACGTTTCCGTCTTCCCCGTGCCCGTAGGTCCTGTGATCGCTAGCACCAACGGCGCATGGTCCTTGGAGTTGGATCGCCTATGCATTTCTCAGTGGACATTGTCAGAGCGTCAAGCGCGTACGAAAACTCCCACGACTCGATCGCGCCGACGATGCTTTCGAGAGCGCGGTCCTGGGCCTTCAAGTGCGATGTCAAGTGGGTCCGCACGGATGCAGATGGGTGGTCCACGAACCCACACTGCTCTCCGAAACCTGTCATGTAGCCGAGCCACTCGAACCCTTGGGCAACTTTGGCAATTCCTTTCATGGCGTTCCGTTCGATTTTCTCCTTTGCCCATGCCAGCGTCTCCTCCTTCTTGGAGGATGTCTCGTCTTCTGATGTGCTTGTACTAGGGGATGCGCACACGCCACTCCATGCACAGATGAGACACAGCAGAAGCAGAAGCGCCGCGCGGGTTCGTCGCATTGCCATTATGATGTCAGTCGTTTGAATTTGCCTGTCCCCGTTGGGCTTGTCTCTCTTTGGATTGGTTGAAATTCTGTTTATTGTCCAATCATATGGTTTTCAATTTCAGCCAATCCAAACGTGTTAATGAACCATACGGATACCCTCATGGTATCCGTATTGCCTCTCCCAACCTGTTTAAAACATCTCCTGTGGCTCTCCCTCGTTACAAATCCCAAGTATAATTGTTTTTCACTGTTTCAAACATGTTTTAAACCAGCCAATCAACGCCCGGGAGAGCCACTGGAAGACGCGAGCGAGGCACCAATTGGTGGTCACGCCTCGGACGGTTCAACATCGCATTTTCGCAATCCCTCATCGGAGCAGCATGAGCATGGACATGGATACTGATATGCACGTGGAAGAAGTCGTCTTGAGCGCCGAAGAAGTCCAGTTCCACGCGGCTGTCGCGGCAGCCGGCGCCATCGACGCCGACGCTGACATGGATGCTGTGCCCAACTTCCCCGCCTTGAGCGCCCAGCAGACCGAAGGTGGAAAGAACGATTTCCGCCGCGTGCGTGTGCCCGCCCATCGCTACACACCGCTCAAGAACGACTGGCCCAACATCATGAAGCCAATCGTCGAGCATTTGAAGCTCCAAGTCCGCATGAACATGAAGACGCGGTGCGTCGAGCTCAAAAACTCGGCGCACACTGAGGACGCCGGCTCGCTCCAAAAGGGTGCCGATTTCGTCCAGGCGTACATGATGGGCTTTGAAGTCCAAGATGCCGTCGCGCTCCTCCGTCTCGATGATTTGTTTGTCGATACATTTGAAGTCACGGACGTCAAGATGCTCAAGGGTGACCACTTGAGTCGCGCGATCGGTCGATTGGCTGGTCAGGACGGCAAAACCAAATACGCGATCGAGAACGCCACGCGCACGCGGATTGTCTTGGCTGATCAAAAGGTGCACATTTTGGGCTCGTTTAGCAACATCAAGTTGGCACGGGACGCAATTTGCTCGCTCATCATGGGCGCGCCCCCCGGCAAAGTGTACAACAAGATGAAGAACGTCGCGACGCGCATGAACGAACGATTTTAAATTTATAGTAAAAGATTCTACTTATTAGTTACGTCGGCGATATTGTTCGTTCCCTGCAGGAGGGGTTTGTTGTTGCAAAGTACTGATCGCTTGTTCGCTTGAAGTTTCTGTCGTTCGTTCGCAAGTTTTGTCGCACGAACACCACACGCCTCAATGTAATGCGCAAAATGGAAACTTTTGGATTATAAGATATTTGTGTCAGGCATGGAAGCGTCATGGCCTTGTGCCGACAATAGATATTTAATCAACCCGGCGTTGGTGGAATTTCACTGCACCGTTGAGCACAAAATAAAGTTCCACACAAAAAATTTAATCCAGGGCCTTCAGCACAGAATATTTGAGGTCGAAAGCCGAAAAATAACAAAATAGCTCATCATAAGAAAATTTATCCATACAAATATACATATAAACATTATTTGACACTAAATTTCTCTGTATTTGACACAAAATATCGTTCTCCCAGCCAATCAAATAACAGAAAGATATGGCGTCTCCATGGGAACTTTATTCTGCGCTCGTCCAACATTGATCGTCAGAGGCGTAATTTTGTAGGTGGATGCTCTGTCGTCGCTCGCTGGGCTTCATCGTTGGCGTTGCTTAATTTTCTGCAGTTTGTGCTGTTCTTTTCGTGCTTATTTGTGTTGTTTGAACATTTTTGAATTGTTTGCACTGAAGACTTACGCTCATTTCCACTCTGGGGGACGTTGAAGGAGGTTGATTGCAAGTAATTTAATAGCTTAAAAATGAGGACGACGGTGTCGTCGATGGAACGAGGAGTCTACCCCGCCGGCAAGATCCGCATGGATCGAAACCAACTTCGAGTGGCCGACTCGGGAGCCGTGGGATGAGTCGTCAATAATGCTGTGGAGGTGGTGTCGATGTTCAGTCGGTCGCTGGATTTCGGATGCAGGAGATCTTGTTCGTTGTTGTTGGGCTCTCGTTCGGGCTCGACAACCGACGACGCGTCGTGGCTCGCCTTTCGAAATATGTCTGACGCAATCACCTACCCACGCGGATGTCATCACGTGTCCGTCCTCTACACTCTACCGCGCGGATGGCGCCTTTGAATTTCCGGCGAATGTTGAATTGCTTGAGCTTCTCCAGCGTGTGTGTAAGGGGGGCCGTGACGCCATTCTCGCTCGTGAGCCAAATATGGTTGGCCAGCTGGTCGATCGTGTATCGCTCGGCAGGGTCGACAGCCAGCATCTTGGCCAAAAAGTCCTGGGCGTCGGCGGAAAGGTCGTCGGGGCAGTCGAAGCGGCCCGCGCGGATGCGTGTGAAGAGTTCGATGTTGGTGTCCCCAAAGAACGGTTGGTACCCGCAGAGCAAGATGAAGGTGACGACGCCGAGGCTCCAAATGTCCACAGGCTTGCCATATGGCTGGTGCATGATAATCTCTGGCGCGACGTAGCTGGGCGTGCCGCAGGGTGCTGTGAGGGATGAGTCGTCTGGTGCGAAGGCCGCGTAGCCAAAGTCACCGAGTTTCAACGTCGTGTTGTCGGTCGCGCTTTGGAGGAACAGGTTTTCGGGCTTGGAGAGGATTAGGGGTTGGTAAGGAGAGGAATTGTCGCAGACCTTGATGTCTCGATGGACAATGTTGTGGTCGTGGCAGCACTTGAGTGCGTCTAGAATGTGGCGTAGGATCGCGCGGGCTTCGGACTCGCCATAGTACGTCTGACCAATAGACGTGAGGGATGATGACGACGTGTCATACCTGTTCAACGATCCGATCAAAGAGCTCGCCCCCAGCCATGTACTCGGTCACGAGGTAAAAACGATCGACGTCGCCGTAGACCGAATCGAGCGAAATGATATGTGGGTGCTTCAACTATTACACACGAGACTCAGATGACATCGACTGTCGCATAAAGTAGCCATCACAAGGATACTGTACCTGACGCAAAAAGTCAATCTCGCGGCCCAGGGCTTCCCAGTGCAGCGCGTCCAAGTGGGCCTTGACGATGCATTTGATGGCCACGGTCGCGCCCGTTGCATTCTCGACGGCTTTTCTCACTACGCTCGAGTGGCCTTCGCCCACCGACTCGAGCAGCCTGAACTTGGTGTCCAGGCCTGCAAGGATGGGCTCAACTGTCATCAATATCCGCTCGGGCGGCGGCGGCGATGCCATGGACATCGCTTCCGCCATCGCACGAATGGATAAAAATAGCACAAGCGTTATTCATGTACAAAGACAGGCTGGAGCATACAGTCTTCAAATGCCACTCCAAAACAGGTCAGCCTTTTGATGTCATCTATGTATTTGATATATGGACGCTGTCTTCTGTCGACGGATAGTATGTTCGTCGAGGGTGACAAGCTCCAAAAGGGGGCTACTTTTGCCCAAGCGTACACGATGGACACTTGATTCGCGCGATCGGGCGGCGCCACGCGCACGCGGATTGTCTTGGCCGACCAAAAGGTGCACGTTTTGGGCTCGTTTAGCAACATCAAGTTGACGCGATTAGCTCGCTCATCATGGGCGCACCCCCGGCAGCGTCGATTGTGATGAATATTCCGACATCACTTGAAATTTGTATTACCACATTTCGTCCAATCAAATTCGTCTAATTATTTAAAATATTGATTTGAGCAATCAAACTGCGTAACTTCCACAATTTCGGCCAATCATAGAGTATCAGGATTAGGGTTGGTCCGAGTCGGCGAATTTTGTCGGAATTGACGACGAAATATTTTGGGGAAAACATGAAGTTCTCCGAAATTCCAACAGGATAACATTCCTAATTAGACGCATCAACCCCATTGGTTGAAATCATGTCCTTGGGGCATGCGGCGATTGCCCTTTTCACCCGATCGAGCACGAGCTTGTAGCGCAGGCGCCCGCTCGATCGTTTTTGGAGTTTCTGCGCTTGGCGCCCCAGGCCTGCGAACGACGATGCTTGAGAACCTCTCTTTATTCCCAGCGCTCTGCAGGGTAAAACTCTTGGATAGTGGAACCAAAACCAAATTTCCACCTCATTGGCCTCTCGCGCCAAGGAGGCCATTTTGTATCTGCATTTTGACAAGAAATTGCCGCCACGAGTAGTTGTTGCGTTTGGAGTGATACCTAGCGCAGCAGCTAATCAAGATGACAGGAAAGATAGCCACTGAGAGACCAATGTGGAGCGAATGTTGGTGATGGGTGCGGACAAGTATACGCCCCACATCACTTTTCTACTCTCAGTGCTTAACGTGCTTTGAGATGCGGCAGCGTAAGAGCACGCCATAGACTGTGCACACACGCTTGCCGCATCTCAAAGCACGCACGCGCGGCGCACGGCTCGTGTATGCCTACCTGCCCTCTCGTTTGTGATATCCCAAGTCGTGTTGGGACCCTTGTTTCATATCCGTAATCCGGATATATATGTCGTCAGAATATTCGTGGCATCGAAGATTGAACGCATGAACGAACGTTTTTTGATTGGCCAATTTTGGAGAGTATCCAATTAGATTGCGAAATTTACCGTTGCAAATACCGGTGACGGGTTTCACCAAAAGATTTACCGTCGGCAACTTGCAGATTTTTCGACCCATACTTGTATTCTATCGTAGCAAAGGAGGTGTAGTGATTTTCGACGAAAAGCCCTGGACGCCCCAATATTAACCAATCACCGATCCCTCAATGAGAGTCCTCGCTTGTGATTGGTGTTCCTACTTTCTTTTTCAAGAACTATTTTGCTTTTTAAAGTAAAATAGTTCAATACTACGTCGTACGAATCAGTCATGCACCATTTTCGTGTCTTCGAGCAGAGGAAAAGCCGCGGCCATTTCCCCCTTAAGTTCGGAAATGACGATGGACACGTGTCAGAGAATGAGCCTGACTGACTCTGGGAGAATTGGCCAAATTGGACCAACCTTTCATTAAA
Organism: Aphanomyces stellatus; assembly: GCA_009835185.1. Lineage (NCBI taxonomy): Eukaryota > Oomycota > Saprolegniomycetes > Saprolegniales > Verrucalvaceae > Aphanomyces > Aphanomyces stellatus. The sequence continues at coordinate 12,784 of VJMH01000355.1, forward strand.
TGCTTAACGAAATGCATGGGTACATTTTCGCATTCAAGCGATAGGTCTAAGGTATATTTATTTTCCCATGAAAGAAGTGTTTCGATTTTCGACACTTGTTGGAAGCGAAACTGGTGTTAAAAGCAAAATAGTACTAGTAAAATATAGTACTAGTACATAGTATTTCGAAGTACAACTTCAAAGTAATATTCTCTAGTAAATAAATAACCAAGGCCAACCAGCCATGATGCTGGTGACGTCAAAGGCCACGGTCTATCCCCCAGGCAAAATGCGGACGGATCGAAACCAACTTCGAGTGGGCGACTCGGGGGGATGTGTCGTCGTCAATGTTTCGATGTTGAGCCGGTCGCGTGATTTCGAATGCGGGAGATCGTGCGCGTTGTTGTTGGGTTCTCGCTTGACACCCGACGGCACGCCGTGGCGACGATGTTTTCGAAATATGTTGGACGCAATCACCTACCCCCAACTCAAC
>VJMH01000378.1:0-14431 GCA_009835185.1 Aphanomyces stellatus
GAACGACACGTCATCTGACGCCTGGAGCACGGACCGGAGGTCGCCGCCTCCCATGAACTCGGTCACGAGCTTGATGTCGATGATGCGGTGGAAGCTGACACCAACAAACTGGACGATGGCGGGGCAGTCGGCCATCTTGGCCATGAGTTTGATCTCTTCGATGAAGACCTTGACGTCTTTCATGCTGCTCCGATGTTTGAGCAGTGTCTTCACAGCGACGTTCTCGCCCAAGTAGGTTGCGAGCCAGACGTCACCAAAGGCACCTTCTGCCAGCTTGGTTTGTAGCACAAGTTGTTGCGGCAGGAGGTTCCACATCATGAGCATCTCGAGATCGTCTTCGTCACCCACGCCAAGTGAGTTCACGCCGCTTGACTTTTGTTCTGTCGTCCCCGTGCCGATTGAATACCCCGACATATATTGTTTTGAGTCTCCGAGGACATGGAAGGAATTGTCGGTCAAGGCAGGGCGGCGTTTCCTGCCGCGGAAGCGTATGAAGACAAATGCACCGAAGAGAACGACGACGATGATGGCCGCGACGACGCCGATCGTGACGGCGGACGTAGACGCCGTGGGTGCATGAAGCTGTGAAGTTGATGTGGGCGATGGAAGGAGGGCGGGATTGGGTTGCGAGGCGTTGGGTGTTGACGTCGTCGCATTGGTTTGCCTCGGGCTGGCACATGTGATTTGATCGATGGTGACGCTTGTATTCGTGGCGATGTCCGTGACAGGGCATCGTTCAATCACGTAGTCGAAGAAGAGCACGACGGACCGGAATGTGCTCGAACAGCCCTCGATGCGACAGAGATTCGAGTGGTTGATCATGTCGATCTTCAAGTCCCGGAGCAATGTGAAGACTGAGGGCGGGCATACGTTGAACGGACTTGAACTTTGATACGTGTTGATGAGGGATTCAATGTCGCGCTTGCATTTTTCCATTGCTGTTCCCATGATAGTCCGTCTGGCAATGGAGATCACGTGGGAACAACCTCAACGTCTTGAAACAATGACGCCGTTTCATTGGTCAACATTCTTGAAGTCGCAATTGTTTATTTTTGATTGGTGGAAAATATACCATCTGTGAGTGACGGCGTCTGATTGGCCACAAGTCGTTGGAATCTCTGAGCTCCAACTTTAACTTTGCCAAGTCATGGGGTGTGCAGTGATGAATGAGAGTTTCCTCAAACAAAAAGTCCGGGATACTCTGGCCACCAAACCTGCACGCATTCTGCTCCGACACCGTTCGTCCCCGGTGGTCTCTTGAAGATATATTTGTACTCATCGAAACTCTTGTCGATTTCGGCGTCCGAAAGTGCGGCCTCGGTTTGCACTTGCATTAGGAGTGTTACCTCGTCCTCAAAAGCCCATGGCGTGTGCAGCACACATCCTGCTGCGTCCCGCAATGTCTACGAAGATGGATACAATGAGCAACCATCGGATATATGCGTGTACCTCTCGACCTCAAGAGCAACCTCCTGTTGCGTCTGTGTGTAGCTTCCCTATTCACACTTCATAGCTTCCTCACAAGAGAGACCAATAGCGATCAAGACTTTTTGTCTGCGATGCCATGACCACCCTTTCTCTCTTGAGCTGCGCCCATCAGAAGTAATGCTGTGCCAACGTTTCCACATGTCCGACTGCAAATGGTCTCGACCCTTTGACCTTTTACTCACTCGCATCAAGCTAGAGATGCTCTCGTTCTCCTGCCTCAACAATGGTATGGCAAATGGCCCAAAGGTTGCGTGGACTGCTCGGTGATGGACACGTCACATGTGTGAAGTACTCCACCGACCACAAGTGGTCAGTCGGCACTGGACCGTGCCCCAACGCCCCGAGACAATCCCGCGACCGAGACGATGCCACGTCACGCGGCGCATCTTGGCATCATCTCTCACTTTGTCAATTGCGGCATGAGCCCATGCTCGTCCATACAACGTCCCTCGCACCTGTCCGCGCGGCCCTTGTCGCGGTCGGTCACTACCTCGCCGACACGGTCTACGTCATCATCGTCACATACGACGGCCGCTCGTGGTACATGGCGCGCCGCTTCGCCGAGTTCCAAGCACTTCTCCAAGCGATCGACCGATGCGACGACCACCGCCGCTGCGACACGTGCAACCAAGTGCGTTGTTTTGGAGGCACAACAACCCACCCCGGCACATCCAAGTCCATGTGGAGTCTCTTGAAGGTGTTGTGGACGCCGGCCCGCCGCCGCCTCGATCGCCTCCATCGACTGCAGGGTGTCTTCAGGCACTTGTCATGGCCACCCAAAGCGGCAGGGCCTGCCTGACGACCCCGACCCCATAACCTCCGCCGCCGACACCTGCGCTGTTCCGTCCCTCGTCCGCGCCTTCCTGCATGTGCCTACCTCATCATCGGCATTGGACGTCCCCCAGATTGCCACCCATGTCGACTGGCGCATCATCTCGCGCCCATCATGGACACTCTACCACTCTACGACCACGGCAATATGGCCCACTCGCGTGGGTCTTTCCATTCGTTAAAGAGTAGCCGTGCCAACGTTGATTGTCATGTTCCCATTTGATGATTCTGTCGCCGACCAGGCTGGTTTGAGGTGTCCCCTTGCGGCGGCTGGCAGCGGCGCTTTGAGGTGCTGGGAGAGGCGAAAGGTCGACGTTGGGGTTGTGACCGCTTTGAATCGTGTCGTGTCGGCGCCTTCGGCAAGGTTGGTGGGTGCCGCCCCTGCCCTGGAGAGCCGCTCGAGCTCTAATTCCTACGACGATGTTGGATCTATCTGCGAGACTTGTCCACAAACCTTGGCCAGCATCCGTCGCACAAACGAAAGCTGGAGCCGCGTGTCCACAGTGTCTAACGACTTGGCTCGGGCACACTAGAGGGATGACTGCGTTGATCTCTCGTGTGCCTACCTTGTCGAGGATGCCGCACGCGATCGCAATGACATCCTGCCGCATGCACTCTTGGTTGGTCGCGACCTCGACTTGCAGGAGTTTTTCCTGCACGCGGCGCTGGATCCCTTCCTTCACCGCGGCTTGGATGCGGATCCGCGTCTCGTCTCCCCGCGGCAGCATCGAGCAGTAGTCAACACCGAGCCGTTTTTTGTGTTGAAGTTGGACAATAACGGCTTGTTGTTTCTCATGGCCGGGGCGCACGGAACACGCGGACGCATCCGCGTCTTGTCGTTGCCTTTATGACCGTCGCTGCGCGGTATTTCATGCAGTCGATGTGGGGACTGCATGTAGCCGCTGCCGCCGCGAATGTGGCGCGGCGCGATGTGGGAATCTTGGTGCATGGGCGGATAACGTATCCGGATTCGGAGAAGCGCGAGTATTTTTTTATCGCAGACGAATCCCGGCCGAATTGTTCTTGCGTTTTGTATTCACGGTGGATTCGGATCTGAAATAAAATAAATGACAGAAAATATATAATATTTTTGCGGTGTTTTTGAACGCACACTTCATCAGGAAGTCACAATAGAGGGCAGAAGCATCATGGCCGACCAAGCAGCTGGAGGGCCAAGGCGCCCCAGTGCATCCATCGGGATCAATACAAACGGAGCGAATCCGCAGCGCCGTATGTCAGATCACGTGTATCCCCATCATCCAGGTCGACGGAGCGCCGACGATGGCATGGACGTCGACATGGGCTACAGCAGCAGCGGCGGCGGGTCTGTGCAAAGTCATCCACCGGCGTTCGGACGGGTGCCGTTCACGCTGACCCCACCACCACCGATCGACTCGGGTTCGAATTCCTTGCCCAACATGCACCGACCGGGCGAACTCTACATGCAGAACTTCAAGCTCGACCCAGTCACGAACGGCAACCTAAACCTGAACCTGAGCATGAACATGGACATGTATGCGATGAACGTCGTCGAGGAAGGCCGCCGCGTTGTCCGTGCCTTTCTCCAGAACTGCAAATGCTACGACGTGATCAAGAACAGTGGCAAGGTCGTCGTCTTTGACGTCAAGATCCCCGTGAACCTCGCCTTCTTTGCGCTCGTGGAGCACCACATCAAGTCGGTACCGCTGTGGGACGCTGACCTCGGTCGCTTCGTCGGCATGTTCACCGCGACGGACTTTGTCAACATCTTGCGGCACTTTTACAGCCACGGGTCCATGGCCGCCGTGTCCGAGTACAGCATTGCGTCGTGGAAGCAGTTAAGCGCGCAGTTGCAGCTCTCGCCACTCGACTTTCATTCCCAGATGATCTACATCTCCCCCGAAGACACACTCTTGCAGGCGTGCATGCTCCTGCAGGAACACCATCTCCACCGACTCGCGATATTCGATGCCGATCAAAACTCCGTCCTCTCTATCCTCACCCACGCCGGTACGTCGTCGGACATGCGCGCGTTTCGTCCCTCACAACGCCGTCGTCGTAGGCATCTTGGAGTACTTGGTCTCGACCTTTCGAGAGCAGCGGCGACTCTTTGACCAGAGCATCCTCGAGCTCGGCATTGGCACGTTTTCGAACCTCGTCACGATACCCGAAGACACGCCGTTGATCCATGTGCTGCACACGCTCATGGAGCGGCGGATATCCGCGGTTCCGATCGTCGATGCCAACGGCGTCGTGACCCACCTCTACTCGGTCTCGGACGTGACGGTAGGTTGCCTCGTCGGTCGTGTGATGCTCAAACGCGGCGGTAGGAACTCGTGAAAGATCGCGCGCTGTCGCAGTTAGATGCGCCCGTGGGGGAAATCCTCCGCGTTCAGATGGCCGAGGTAGACGCTCCATCTCATGTCGACTGTCGTCGTCATCATCGACCATGATGTCTAGGGGTTGCTAGGTGACAACTTGCACTTGTGCACGAAACACGACACGCTGCACATGATGTTTGAGAAATTTGCCGCGGCCAAGGCACACCATTTGGTCTGCGTCGACGAGGTCAAGCGATGCGTCGGCATTGTTGCGCTCAGCGATTTGTTCAATTATTTCCTTCAATAAAGACGACGTGATGGGGGACGATACAAGTCTTTGGGATGCATCCATCCCCATACTGCTCCAGGAGGCATCCCAACTGATGGCCTTGTGGGTCAAGTGCGTTTCGGTCGCATGCCTCAAGCATGTGGCCGGATAGGGCCAAGAGGATACGATGGCTGTAGATGGGAGAAGGATGTTTTATTGATAAATAACCAAGGAATGCTGGCGGTGGAGCGCATTCATGTGGGGCGAATTAATATCGTTCAGGTCGAGTTCGTCATCCGTTTGGTGGATGATGCGGAGGTCCGAGACGGTGAGCGTGATGGCTGGTTGCTTTGTGTCGATGGACGGGGCGAGGAGGAAGAAGACGCGGAGCTGCATCGGGATGTCGCAGCAGTCGTCGAGGAGGCCTTGGGTTGTGATCATGAGGTTCCGCACAAAGACGGCAAGTTCGTCGAACCGGCTCATGGCGAGGCTCTGGCTGTGAAGAAGTTTGCGGCTCGGGAAACCGTTGGGACGCGTGAGGCCGAGGGAGAGCACTTCGTTGCAGATATCACACGAGTCGCCGCGGGTGTTGGCGTGCGCTTGGATTCGAATCATGAGCTCGCGGAATTCCGAGTAGCGCCGCGAGACATACGACGTCCGCCCGTCAAAGTCGATGCGGAGGATATAGATGACGACGTGGTTGATCTCACCGACGGCGACGAGCTTGGCACCCACAGGCGAGAGTGTCTTGATTTGGAACACCATGATGAGCGAAAATTGGAGATTGGACTGTCGAGCGCGTGTGCAGCACAGGTTGAAGTCGCCGCATGGACGACTGTGGCTGCGCAAGAGCCAATCAGAAGCGTCCATGGGCGTGGAAGGAGCCAAAATACAAAACGCAAGTGTAATGACACTGTCTAATTCGCACAAACAAGTACACTCGTGGCACCAAATTGTGCAATCGTGCACCTCTTGCGACAAAAAACCATCTCTGTGGAGCGACAGACTGGCACAGTATAGGGGCAAAGGAGTGTGCCATGTTGCAACTCCTCATGGGCAAAGGACGCCACCAAGTACAAGCACTTGATGTATTATGTGCTGAGAATGGCGAGAGGGGCATGTTCCTGTGGTGCTTGGCTTGGGGGTGAGCGCAACTTGGCAAGCAACTTATACGGGAATTCTCAAACTTCAATGTTTGGCTGTTGTCGCATGGCCATGGGACATGTGGGATCCCATTGGATGAGATTTTGGACAGGCGGGCATTTGATTGGTGTAGATGGCATTTGTAGCAAGTTGATTGGCCAATCGATTTGGCACCAGATCGACTGAATCTTCTCTCGCTTTGGCATCCACAAATCGACGCGATACTCTTGGCGGCCCACGACGACGCCAAGCGTCGAGCACAAAGACACAGGCATGGTCATCTGCGTTGGAAGACGAGGGAGATTCACAGGAGGAGAGGTCGAACATCGGACCAGGTCAAGGTCGAGGTGATAGGTGGGTGCGAAATCTTCAATGATGTTCCGACGATTAAACGACATCGGTGCAGTGCATGGAGTTTCGACATGTCGTCGAGAGCGCCAAGGGACGCGTCTCGTCATGGTATTGCGCTCCATCTCACTTGAATGCTGCGTCACGACAGCTGCCGCCGCGGCATCTCCGCACTCGTGGTTTTGCACAATCCTTGACAACAACCTTGATTGGTTGAAACCAAAGTCTAAAGCGTTTGATTGGACATAAGAATCGACTGTTTCGCTGACTGATTTTGAAAAAGAGTTTCAATTGGTTAAAATGAAGTCCTAGAACAAATATGATTGGCTACATATGGAGCAGATGGTTGAGGGATTTCGGCTCAGACTCAGCAGCAGCGGCGGCGACGGAGATCGGGCTCCCTGCACAACGATGGAAGACGCAGAGGCCCAAGCAAAACGACGTATTTACGTCAAGATGAAGATGCGAAAGTACCGCGACCGCGAGAGACAGGAGGTGGCGTCCCTGGAAGCTCAGATTGAATCCCTTCAAGCCGAGCTCGCGCGTCTTTCCTTTGACTTTCAGAGTGGGAAGACATCCATGCTCGTGTGGCGCGAAGTCTCGTCGGCGCTGCAGGATGCTGTCACGTCCTCCATCCATAGAAACCGAGCGCTCAAGACCCAGCGACGGGGTCACGAAGAACTCGTGCGCGTCATGAAGCAGTGGGTCGACACTCAAACCAAGGCGCTTCTCTCGGTCCGACATGTCCATCATCTCCAAGATCATACTTATCGTCCATCGTAGCCACAATCCAGGACTCTCACAACGAGAACACACACGTCATGGCGCAACGTGACCCTTGTGGCGCATCCGGCCTCCCGCAAGCTCGGGTTTTACTGGATCACAGACCATCTCTTCCATCACACGGACGCCATAATGCAGCAATACCAGTTTCCGTCGCGCCACGAAGCGCTGGAAGACTTGACCGTCGACATCGATGACCTCGATCGCGTGACGTACATACACCGCAAACAGGTCACGCTGCCTTTTTCGTTGGCAGCGACCGCCTCCTTCTTGCGCTCGTCCGTCCTGAAGCGCTTCCTCAACGCCCCCGTGTGGTCCCGAGTCAAACCCGACGCCGTCGTTCCCGCCGACACCACGGTCTGTCTTCGCTGTGTCGCCTCCTCCTCATCTATCTCTTATAATGATAGCTCCTCCAAGACGATTGCCTCCACTACCAGCACTCGGAGCGCGACCCGAATCAAGTCGTCCGCACAATCTACCGCGAGTACTCGGAGCACCCCGATCGACTTGTGGTCGTGGGTCAGTGCGTCAACCACGACGAAAGCCTCCCCAACAGCGCCCGCCAGCGCGGTCGCATGCGATGGTCAGCTTATGCCATTTGCTGAAAAGTTGACCTCATGCTAGGTTTGTTCTCGATCGCGTGGGGCCGACGCAGACCATGTGGCGGGAACTCACACTCAACTCGCACTGCTTTGCCGCCTCGGATGGGTCGTTTCTCTCGCTCGACGACGAAGCCATGGCCGTCGGCTGCGACCTCTCGGCTTGCCGCGACGATCTCAAGGAACAGACGTTCCGCGCACACATGCAGCGCGTGGCGGTCGACATTGCCGCGCATAGCCACTTCCTCATGGAGGAAACGTTGTCCAAGTTGGAGCACGGGGCGACCGACGACGGCGTCATATCGACGCACGTGCCAGAGACCGAACCACGGCCGGCCGCCTCCGTCGACGTCGACGAATGAATCACTTGACCTCTCTAATGCCAAGATGCTTGACGATTGCTTCAAGACGAGAATGACGAAATATTCAAATGTGGTAGAGTGTCTACATGAGCAGACACGATTCCTTGGTCGGCGACTCGGCCTGGTGCTCCTCAACGTGAAGGCTTTCGTCGTCTTCGTCGTGGCGTTCGTGGATGATGTCGACCGTGTCTGGCGGGAGCACCGTAGCTTCCTTGGTCGGACTTGCATTCGAGTGACGCTTGGAGAGGGACGTGCGGGCACGGGAGAGCTTGCCGTGCATTTTCATCTTGAGCTTGGTCATCAAGATAAAGTTGTTGCTGGGCGTAAACGCCATGTTGATTTCCTCGAGCGAGACGGCAATCACATCGGCCGACGGACGTTTGTTGAGTGCAACGATGCGTTCTTGGAGCCAAGGGTGGGCAAGGATGTCGACAATCTACCGCGTGGTCAAAGCAACAAGACAGACGTCCGTACCGACACACGGCAGTCGGGCGATTTGTCCAACATCCCAAGAAGCAAATGTTGCAAGTCGGGCGCGATGTTGGTTTTTGGAAAGACGAGTGGCTCGACGCGGATGGCGTCCAAGATGGCCGGAGCGCTTTCGGCGGTCCCGCCAAACGGGACTGTGCCAAATAGCATTGCAAACACCGTCACACCGAGTGCCCAAATGTCGACTTTGAATGGGTCGTACGGATGGCCTGACAGTCACATGAGATGTCATCACATGCGTCGTCATACCGGTCGTGCATTCGGGCGCGAGAAAGTGATATGTGCCTTCCGTGCTCTTGAGCTGGAGCGCGTTGGTCGCATCGTCTTCGGTAAACATGTACGCGACGCCAAAATCACCGAGCTTGTAGAACCCATTGTCGCTCACAAGCACATTCTACGACATACGAGTCATGTGTCGGTCAAGACGCAGTGCCTACTTCGGGTTTGATGTCGCGGTGGCAAATGTGATTGGCATGCACTGGACGAAGAATAAGAGACACACACAAGTCGAGAGGAACGGACGGTAGTCGAGAGCCAGTGCCATGTCAAGGAGGCAGTTTTGCACCATCAAGAGGCGGTCGGCTTCGACCATGCCCTCTTCCGGGTACGTGTATCGGAGCGTCTTGGCGTCGAATTCCATGACCGCGCCGCCGCCAATCAATTCCAACACCAAAAACATCTTGTCATCGTCGGGCGAGTCGATGACCTAGTCGTCGTCAAGACGACATACCAACGAGGGGGTTGTACCTCGATGAGTTTGGTCAAGTTGGGGTGGCACAATTTCTTCATGATAGCGATTTCCTTTTGGACTTTCTGGAACGCGTTCGTCTGGACCATCTTCCCGTCGACCTTTTTGAACTCGCGCTTGCGTTTCAAGAACGATTTGTTGAACACTTTCATGGCCTAAACGAGTGTGATGAAACACGATCATATGCGAGCGACGAACATATTGCTTGGTCGTCTTGTCGCTCGCATTCGTCGTGCGCTCGCACAAGTACACCTTGGCAAACGCGCCTTCGCCCAGCTGCTTGAGCACCGTATAGTCATTCACGTGGTGAGGCGCGCCCGAGTCATCGACTTTTACGGCGGCAACTTCAGTCTCGACCACTTGGCAACCCGACGATGGCGTCCGCGCGAGCTTGGCGCGCGAGTTCACGCTCAGCTTCCGGTTTGGCGACCCCTGAAGCGACGTTGGATGCACGGAATCCGTCGCGAGCACATCCATGGCTGTCGTGTATTCGAATTGAGGGATGGTCGTGGATGCCACCAAAGCCCGTCGACGGTTTCGTCCGTATAAATACCACGTTGCGTCGTTCCGTTTTTAGCCGATCCCGATCTCAATGCGGGCGAGATGACCTCTGGAGGCCTAGCATCACTTTTGTCAGTGTTGGTCAGAGATTGCCTATGTCATGCATGCCATGCCAAGACAGCTTGAGCGAGACCTCTCTCGCGACAAAGTCCGACCGTGCAAGATCCAAAACGCCAGTTCGGTCGGACTCTGATTGGCCATTCCTCGTTGAAGGACATGCATTCATAGACTCACCAGCGCCCCAGTTGAAGTTGAGTTGGTATGAGGGTTCGACCAAAACGCACCTTCCAACAGCATTGGATGCACACAGCCACCAAACCCACTGGGTGTGAATTGCAAACGATTTCTACGATTGAAAATGTCACGTGCGATGGACCTGCACACGTTTTCGACCCAGCGCTGCTAGTCACTGATTGGCTGGCAACCCCATCTTTGTTCAAACAAGTTGCTCTTGCTCATTTTTCAACTTCCCCCACGTATGCCACGTCTACCTGTTCGCTTGCGGCGCCCCCGTGGCCTCCCCACAAAGAAAGTCCCTGCAGTACACGCCCCGCCCCCACCCCCTGCCGTGCCAAGCCAAACCCAACAGAGCAATGAAGGCGTTCTGGCTGAGTTGGGCCGCATTGTTGCGGAAGGCTTTGCCTTTGGCGTCGGCAATTCTTTCGCCCACAATGCTGTGAGCGCCATCGGGAGCTTGTTTCATAGCAGCGATTGATGCCCTTGAGCAATCTTCTCGCGGGAACAAGTTTAGCCGTCAAATGGTCCAACCCCCAGCTCTCACCACAAACATATTACGTTAATACAGACACTTGAAATCGATCCCATATCGGTTGCGTCGTTTGAGACGTGGCCTCAAGAACGCAACAAATCTCCTGTGTGAGTGTTGAAGATTGGGTGAGTGATGGTCAAGGCTACATGTCCACGAGAGAAAGCTTTGGAATTGTATGTTCTTGGTTGCACGCACCCACAGAGGCATCGAGATACTGGAAGGTGGCTTCGTTTTGTCGGGTTCCACCAAATTCAGTTTGCTCGTCACGCTGACAATTGTCACAGACCAACATTCCTCGACTCTCACCTGCATTCCCTACATATTGTTTGCTGCAGGGTCGTTGAATTTGAAAATTGAGCTTTTCCATAAAACACAAGAAGCACCAACGGTGATAACCAAGGGCAATTTGACACTTGTCTTCGAGCATACTACGCAGTCGCCCGGGGCTTAATCCGGTGCTGATGAATCCAAATGACTGCGACCTTGCACAGTACCCTCAAGCTCTGATTGGATTGGCTGAACAATTTTCAGTTTGGAGGCGTAGACCATCATTCTACTTTCCAGTGATATACATTCAAATGCTTCGTCGAGCTTGGCGAAGACGAAACACAGGCGCCCGCGTTCAAAAATAGCAAGCACTCAATCCGTCGATTCATTCTTCAATTTGCACACAACACCTCAAACCAATCAAGCACCATGGCCCGCTCCCGCTCTTCACCCGTCCGCAAGCCAGCTGCCAAGCCTGCACCAGCCCCCGCACCTGTCAAATCCGCGCCGGCCCCAACCCCTGTTCAAGCCGGACCGGGTGGCGGAGGGTTGCTGGGCGTGGTGGCCGAAGGCATGGCTTTTGGCACCGGCAGTGCCATCGCCCATCGAGCTGTCGGCGCTGTATTTGGTGGCAGTAGCAGCGGCGACAAGCCCACCACCACTGCTGCTCCTGAAGTCGCGACTGCGACCGCATTGACGCCTCCGACTGCGTCGCCTCCAGCTTCATGCTTTGACGACCAAAAGGCCTTCATGGATTGCCTCCAAGCCAACAAGAACGATGTTTCGAGTTGCCAGTTCTACTTTGACCAGTTCAACATGTGCAAGAACCAAACGTCGTCGGGCTATCAAGCTTTGCCGTTCTAGTGAGGGAAATTAAACGACGCCAGACAACACAAAAATATACACGTAATGATGTCACATACTCCGGAGTATTATGAATTGCATGTGGCTTGTCTTGCTCTGACATGTTGAAGCAAGTCAATTTCCAAAGAAGAGTGTGAGCTCATCAATCAGCATTCATTTCCAATCTACAGGTCAGCGTGCTGGGCGAAGGTTGCGAAGCGCGAAGAGAACGTTTTACGATGAAGAACATTTGTTTGCCAATGGCGCAAGCGGCAGGTGATGCCTGCCCTCATGCAAAGGTGAAAAATTTCGACTATAGAACTCCTGTACGTTGATTGGCTATAATTCATGTACCAACTCACTACATTGGTGCCTCCTGATTGGCCACCATCGAAACCATTAATTCCCACAGGAGCCGAATTTTGATTTCTCCTTCGCCGCCAGCAATGCCACCTCGTGTACCCGTCCGAGTCCCGCGCCGCCGCGTCGCGGCCAAGAGGTCTGCCCCTGCGACGCAATCTGCTTCCGCGCCGCCGGCCGTGCCCGATCAAACCCAAGCCAGCAACGGCGGCATGCTCTCTGAACTGGGCCGCACGGTCGCGGAAGGCTTCGCCTTTGGCGTCGGCAGCTCCATCGCACACAATGCCGTGAACTCCATCGCGAGCATGTTTGGCGGTGGCGGCAACGACAATGACGACGACGACGAGCCGCTTCTGTAAACCAGAGCATTGTATTTACGACGACTTTACGTCAGCAACGAGCCCAGACTAAGCCATTCTCATCTGGGACGGCAACATGTCTGCACCACTTTGTCCCTTCAACACGAATGAAATTCCTGCCAATCCCCTGGTGCACCATTCGAGCACCCTGCCCCCCTTCTCGCATTTCCATCGCTGTCCAATGCAGCAACGGTGAGATCCACATGTAGCTTTGGATCACTACATATTCTATATTACCTTGCTTGATCTTCTCATCAACCATGCCACTTTCCAAAGGCAATCTCATGCCACATATCAACAGTCGGCGAAGGTGTGGCCATGCGCCGCATCCTCGGGCAAAATTCAACCGACCACTCAATCCACCTCTGTGTCGTTGCGGCCTCTGATTGGCTAAGATCTATTGAAACGTGTCGCAGACCGCCATTCCACCTCAAATCACCTGCATTCCAGCGCTTCGTCCAAGTTCGAGAAGCCTCAACACCAGACACTCGTTGCTGCCGTCAACAACTTTCACTTTTAAATTTGCACCAATCTCAATGGCCCGCTCCCGTTCCGCCCCCGCTCGCAAGGCCGCGCCTGCTGCTAAGCCTGCGCCTGCAGTCAAGCATGCCCCGACACCCGCGCCCGTCCAAGCCGCGCCGGCGCCGGCCCCCGTCGCCCAGCCGCAACAAAGCGGTGGCATGATGTCTGGCTTGATGGGCACCGTCGCCGAAGGTATGGCCTTTGGTACGGGTAGCGCCATCGCGCGCCATGCCGTCGGCGCCGTCGTCGACTCGTTCAGCGGCAGCGATGACACGAAGGCCCAGTCTGCTGCGGCGGCCGCGCCAGTCGCCGCCGCTCAGCCTGCCGCTGCCCCGACCGCGTGCTTCAACGACCAAAAGGCCTTCATGGACTGTCTCCAAGTCAACCAAAACGACGTTGCGAGCTGTCAGTTTTACTTTGACCAGTTCAACATGTGCAAGAACCAGTCGTCGTTGGGCTTCCAAGCCTTGCCTTAAGGGCCACCTCGACAGCGATAGATATAATTAATAGAGGACGCGCGCTCGTCATAGCGTGCGAGAGTACACATAGATCGCTGTTTTGTGTCGCCTGCTTTGGAGCACTTTCCTATCACTTCGTTGTTGACCTCACACTGGGATGCTGCAGTAGGTTACGATCGCGTACTGTTGTTCATTGACCTCTTGGCCCTGTGATTAAGGTTACAGACAAATTGACATGGTATATCCCTGCGATCATAAATGCGTAGCATACATATATATCCGCATGCAAATCCACACTCTGTAGAGTGTGGATTACAGAACCAGCGCATTGATCAAATGGTGCTGTGCGGTCACCGCCCAAAGGAAGTCTCAAGCATTTGGTTGCCATCACGCAAACCAGGGTTGTGACGGTACTTGGTACTTGTATACGGCCCTAGGACGGGTGTACTTAAAAAAACAGTATAATCCAACTCAATTCACCAGGGTTGTGACGGTGCGCCAACACAAGAGTACCACGTGCAATCGTGACACAGACTGCGTCACCGGCGGCAGAGGACCCTCGAGAAAGCTTGTGATATTGGTCGGTTTCGCAGTCAGGAGGCATACATTCCCGCTGAGACCATCATTGGAGGTTTGATTCGTCGAAATCCGCCGAATACAAATTTCTGCATATAAGATTCGCCCCTCGAATATAGCCAATCAGAGCCCAGATCAGCAGATTCTTCTGGAATATGCTATATTTATAGCCAATCCGATCACTGAAGCTTGTCGTCGGTCACCTCCGCCCATTTCGCTTTTTCGCAGAAACCTCACCACCGCATCATGGCTCGCTCGCGCTCGTCCTCGTCCCCCCGCCGCTCTGCGCCCGCTCCCAAGCCCGCCGCCAAGCCCGCGCCTGCGCCTGCCCCCGTGCACGCCGCGCCCGCGCCTGCT
>VJMH01000381.1:0-10557 GCA_009835185.1 Aphanomyces stellatus
CTCCAACATGAAATCCTCGCTTGCGATCCTCAGCCTTGTCGCCGCGGCATCGGCCAACCAGATCTTTGAGTCCCTGAGTTCGTCCGACCTGAGCTCGCTCGAGCAACAACTGACCAAGTGGAAGACACTCTACGGTCCGATTGCGCACGCCAACGGATTTACGCCCGAGGGCACATTGACCACCGAGAGCCACACCAAGATGGAACTCGTCCGCTTCCACGAAACTACTCTTGCGGTCCAAGAGGCATCGAAAGCGAACCCGTTGGCCAACTTTAGTGTCTTCAACCAGTTTGCGCTCCTCAACGACGCCGAGTTCAAGCAAGTGCTCGTTCAGTCCTTTGGCAACCAAACGTTCTCGCCGGACAAAGGCGCTACCTTGTCTGAGGAGGCGGTCGGCGCGGGCGACAGCGCCGACTGGAGTTCCCACAAGTGCAACCCGCCCGTGCGCAACCAAGGCCAATGCGGGTCGTGCTGGGCCTTCTCGACCGTGGGCGCCGTCGAGTCGGCCCACTGCCTCGCGACGGGGGAGCTCATCGATCTCTCGGAGCAGCAAGTCGTGAGTTGCTCCACGAACGGCGGCTCCATGGGCTGCAACGGCGGCTTTCCCCCATCTGCGATCGACTACATGCAGCAAGGCGTGTGTCTCCAACAGGACTGGCCATACTCGGGTCAAACGGGGTCGTGCAACAAGAACTGCCAGAAGAAGAAGCTCTCGATCGGCAAGACCGTCCAAGTGTCGGGCGAAAGTGCACTTCAGAGTGCACTGACCAAGCAGCCCGTGACGGTCGTCGTCGAAGCGGGCAATGCCGTGTGGCGCAACTACAAGGGCGGCGTCGTGACCCAGTGTCCTGGTGCGCGGTCGGACCATGCCGTGATTGCCGTCGGGTTTGGGGCGTCGTCGGGCCAGTTCTTCAAGATCAAAAATTCGTGGGGGGCGCAGTGGGGCGAGAACGGATACATCTACCTCCAGCGAGGCGTGGGTGGCAAGGGCATGTGCAATGTGGCCGAGGGCGTGGCCTACCCCACGCTCCAAGGCGGCTCTCCCCCGCCGTCTCCTCCCAACCCCCGTCCATCGTCGAACCCCCGTCCGTCCCCTTCTTCGTCCAGCCCATCGCCTTCGTCCAGCTCCCCATGGGGCCCTGTGGCGCCAACGCCCGCGCCCGGCCCGGCCCCCGTGCCTAGCCCCGATGATCCCTGGGGCGACGATCCTTCCTCCGACGATCCCTGGGGCGATGACCCATCGTCGTCAGATCCGTGGGATGACAACAACAACGATGACGATGACCCGTGGGGTGATGACGACAACAACAGTGATGATCCATGGGGCGATGATGACAACAACAATGGCTGGTAGAGCTCGTTGACTCTATGGACTTAGGATGTTAATGTATTTTGTGTTGGTCATCATCGTTTGTGTTGCTAGGTCACTTGTAATGCAGCATTAGAAAAAGTCTACAGCTTGATCAAAACAGTGCCCACCAGACGTCTTCGACGGATTTGTTCGCCTCCCGAGCAATGTACTATCGTGCCTTGACCATCGGGATTTGACAGACGGAATCCGTGAGACTTGAGACCCTCGCCAGGTTAAAATGTTTTGAAGAAGACTCGTAAAATCACAAAATTTTGTTCAACATCAATCTCACGTTTGCTCCAAGACGGGCACATATTTCAGGTCGCCACAATTGACAAACTGGTCCGTGCTAGTGCCCTTGTGTGGGGCCAAAGGGTTGATTCCCGAAAAGTCGATAAACTGGTTCATCGTCCGCTTCGTCCCGACGGTAAATTTCTCAAAGTCCGTCCTGTCGTAGTCGTCGACCGTGATGGGAAGCCCCAGGGCCGCGCGGATGCGACGCTTCGCTGGTTGTTGGAGCTTCCATTTGGTGCCCCAATCTTCGTCCCAGATGTACTTGCGGACCTCAAACCAATGGTACACGACCATGTGTGTGGGGTAGTACGTGTCGTAGCCGTGGGTGAAGAGCCGTGCCGCCTTGGAGTACTCTTCGCCGTGAAACAAATACGGTGTGTACGGGTCGTTCCGGACTTTGAGCGCGCATTCGGCAGTCGAGTAGCTGAACCCGCCGGCGAATTGGGAGCTCAATTGGGGCACCTTGGGCGAATCCACGGGTGTGGCGGCGCCGTATTGGATCATCGAGTCGGCGTCCTCGGTTTCGATGCGGGCATGACACATCTTGGCGGTCTGGCCGGTCAACTTGCCGTCTGCTGGCATGCTCGTGGTCGGATCGGGGTAGACTGTGATGACGGCCTTGGGGTTTTCAATCGAGTCCCATTGCGCAATCAAATCGATGTCCCAATTCTTGATGAAGAGAATATGCGAGTCGATTGCGAGAACAAAATCGTCCTTATTGACGTCGATGCCTTCTTCGGTCTGGTACCGCGCATAGGTCGGGCCGAGGGCCTTCGTCGCATCCAACGTGTCGTTCCGGCGGAGACGTTCCGATCGCCGACACACGGACTCGCCAACTTTGGCGCAGTAAACATCCATGCAGCGTTCCTCGCTCAGGTCGAAGCGCAGCTGGTCGAAAATGCTCACTGAGATGAGCTCGGGGTGCGCCGCCTTTGTGAAAATCGAGTCCAAAGTTTCTGAGCATCGGGTCGAGTCGCGGTAGTTGGAGATCAAGACAATTGTGCGGCGCTTCGTCAAGTCCTTCGCTGTAGTTGTGGGGATGGGGGTGTCGGTCACAACGACTTTGCGCATGTGTTGCACCGCCTTCTTCGCCATCATGTCGGACGCATCAGCCGCGCGCTCGCTGCTCAGGAACGACAAGTTCATGTACATCATTAGGCCCATCACCGCGACGACCGCGCCGATCAGCACAAGCCGCAGCACGGGCTGTCCAGCCGAGTGGCGCCGGCTCTGCATCTTTAAGAATGGGATGATATCCAGCGAGAGAGAGCCCACCCTCTGCCAAAAGAACCTCTCTCGCAAGTCCGCGCGTCATCTTTATCCGTATCCGGATACAATTTAAGCACCCTGCATTTTTTTGCGCGGGGAAGCCCATCGGGACATCAAGACGGGGCGATGCGCATGGTACTCCTCACGTTATTCACGCGTGTCGGTATAATATTACTCGGTCGTGACGCACCCTCATGCCGCTAGAGGCGCATACGCGAGGTCCCGGCAAATGTCGACCTGATTCTCGTTGTCGCGCTGGCTTCGCGGCCATCGAGTGCACGCTCGCGGAACTACCCGAACACGCCGTGTCTCTTCCACGGCAAAGAGTTCTTCCAAGCGGCCCAGCTCTTCGCCCATGGCTATGACATTTAGTCGCGTACCATTGGTTTGAGGTCCGCAAAGCAAATACGTGTGGATGAACACTTTCGCTCTGAAACCGCTTGCGAATAGCGATTGGAACTTTGGTTCGATCAAGATCTTTTGTGCTTGACGTGCTCAGCAACCATTCATTTTAGTTTCGTGGTGTGTTATGAGGTCGTTGATTTATGCATCAGGAAGGTACTCGACGGTCTTTGTCGGTCCACTGCGTACGAAGGCTGGTAGACGGATTCATCAACTTTGGCGTAGTAGACATCCAAACAACAAAGTTCGTTTAAGCTCCTCCCAAAGCCAAAAGCCAACATCCCACAAGCCGACTGAGCCATCGAAGTGCAACCCTGTGCTAGATGGACCTCAAGTGGTGACTCCACGTCTCATGTGTGGGTCGTATCGGCCAAACTCGAGACCGAGTTCCGTGAATTGAGTGTTGGCGCTTGCCCTCGCCGTCTTGTTCAAAGGGATCGACAGCATTCGAAGAGAAAATGACCACAAAATCCGCCGTCCGCATCAACCCGCACGTCCCCGTGCAGGAACTCTACTCCACATGATGCCTTGCGTTGAAAAATCCACTGCTCAAGGGTCAGAGTGCACAAACACCCGGGCTTCGGGAGCTACCTGACTGAACCCACGCGCTTCACGTTGGACTGTAAACAAATATGCACGATATTTCCTTTTGCGTATGAAGACTCTGCGTTTGTCGCTCGACCCCAAGACCGCATCCTTAGTCCAACAGCGCATGATGCCAAGAGCTCCAAACACCTCTCGCCCATCGTCGCGGCGATAACCGAGGCCATGACGCGACGCCGCGTGACTCCCCACCACGTTTGTCTGGAATGGACGTCGCGGCCTTCGTCGACGACGAATACAACGCTTTATAGATTACGCACGTTGGTCGTTAATTCCACCATACTTTGGGCATATCTCGGGCGATTAATACATGTGGTCAATTACGAGGTGCATTGGATAATCTGCCTTAAATTAAGTTGGCTGCGGTATTTTGCATCATTCGTGTCTTTCACTTCAGTAAAACGTTATCCGAAGAAGATAGGCGATCTCAGTTTCCTTTTCCCCACTCCATCCATATGCACATGGCCTTGAACATCATAGTAATACTGACACGCCTTTGTTATGTCGGCTCAAGGTTTGGTCATGTTTTTCACCAAGCTGTTCCAATCAACCACGTGTAGTATCGTTTTATTGAGTTGCAAAAGTCATATTTCAACGAAATTTTCGGTTACTGGGTTCTACTTGTAGTGATTTCGACTACCAGCTTGTTATGTGAGCATGATATTAAAATGGCGCTGTTAAGTCAACTCCAGCATAATCATAAAAGAGTTCGTTTATTCCAATTAGTTTTGAAACAATTATGTGTGGTTCTCCATGGGTTTCAAGACTTTGTAATACATTGCAAACGTTGCTTTTGGTGGAAAACCATCCTCCACGGGCCCAAGACACTCGAGTCGTACGGGTGGGGTTTCTGCTCGGACGGCTTTATCATGGAACATCTTTGCTTTGTCGAATTGTTTTAGCAGTAAGTACTCGAAGGCAATGCAGTAATACGCCTCCGGGATTTTTCGATCATCTTCACTATTTTGAGTAATGTAGTCTTCATACGCTGCAATAACTTGTTGGGGGTTTCTGTTCGGTGTATTTTGTAGTCTCAATGATGTAGCTTTTCCGTAAAGCCACGGTGGATTGTTTTCAAGTTCCAGTGAACGAGCCAGCGACCGGTAGGATGCTTCAAAATTACCATCAAAACCATGTAGACTGCCAAGAATGTTATGGTAGTCAGCAACTGTCGGATCCAGCGCCACCACATGTTTTGCCAGCTCCAGTTGCTCTTTAATACTTGTTCCCATAGCTGAATGACATACCAACAAGATATAGAGTGCTTTTACATTGCGAGGGTTGGAATTGATAGCACGTTTTGCTGCATCATGAAATTCCTTGTACATCTTTAGTGGCATGGGAAGTAAATCCCATTCTTTTCGCGACATTTGTAACAACTCAAATGCAGTGGAATCATCGCCCTCTTGAAGTGCCTTGTGCGCTTCTACAAGCAAGCACATTCCATTCATGTACTTGAGCGCAGTTTTGGATCCCCGGTTGGCTCGCTCTTGGATTTTTTGGATAGTTGTCATTTTTATAATTTTTCCTTGAGTATGCGTTGAAGGTGGATTGGATTGCTCATGGCATTGTTGGTAAAATTGAAAAATTTGGACATCGTACTCGCTTCCTTCTGTCCACTCGCAAGATCTACGACATGTCGCTGATGGCGACCTCGCATTGTCAGCCCAGCGGTTGACAATTTCTTGGATTTTTCAAACGCGATTATTCGAGATGCTGTCGAAAGCTGACTTACGACCTCGTCTGTGGTCATTTGCCCAGAACGAGCTAACCAGCGCTTTGCCTGAGCTGGATTTGGTTCGCACCCGTGTCCATTGGCCAGAAGAATACCATAAAGTTTCATTGCGCGGGGTTCGCCGTAAATTTTTGCTGCCTGCTGAATATACACAAATCCTTCACGTTCACGTTTCAGCTCCAACAAGAGCTGTCCAAGTACGAACGGCGCATCCACCTGTCCTAACTCAGTAGCTTTTTTCAAATTCGTGACAGCTTTCGACGAGTTTTTCTTGAAACCTTCTACACCTTCGAGGTAATTGATTCCAAGTAGGAAGAGTGCTTCCTTGTCATTTTGTTGGGCCAAGGCATTCACAACTTGGCTGGATGAATCCATGGATCTCGCGTCCTTCTTGCAAGAGCGGAGTAGGTCTTGTAATTGGCTAAGAGCTCCTGGCAAGCCTTGCGCAGCAGCCAACTTGAGGAGTTTTTCCGCCTCGATAACATCAGCTGGCCCACCTTCGCCATGTATCATCATGTAGGCTAGATTAGACTGAGCCTCGGCAACGCCCCTGTCTGCTGCTTGACGAAACCAGTGTCGGGCGGACTCTAAATTTGCCATACATCCGTTGCCAGATCGAAGTGCGCAAGCCAAGTTGTTTTGGCCTGACTCGCATCCATGTTGAGCTGCCTTGAGAAACCATTCGAACGCAAGTTTGACATCTTGGTCGACGCAAAAACCGTCTCTATATGCTATACCTAAACTATTTTCTGCTGAAGCAACGCCAGGATGAACCCACATAATCAATAAAAGGCTTCTTTGCAGCAGCCCTCGTGATCAATTCAAGAGCTTTGGCACCATCTCTCGGTAGTGCAGCTTGCCCCTCTTTGTACATGACGCCGAGATTAAAGAGGCCTTCGGGATTCTCCTGTTGTGCTGCCGATTCGAAAATGAGCATTGCTTCTCTACTTTGTCGTTGAGAGACCATTGGAGCATTCAAGATCTTGTGGGCTTTGGCAATATTTTGGGTACATTTCGCTTGAATGGGATCCGGCACAGCAATATCGCATGATGCAGCGTCCGTGCCCAAAGCTGTGACTTGTTGAAATTGTTGAAAACACGCATATGTGTTCTGAACTTTACGACCAATGTCTGGACCCCTCTTGATGTTGACGTCTACAATACATGCACAGGAATCCCGTTGCCGGATCAACAAGATTTCGTCGCGCGGATCAACTTTGAGACCAGCCTCACACACACGGTGACACTCGTCGTACAAACCCAATTTGAATAGCGCTTCCGATAACGTACGATAGTACTTTACTTGGCTCGAGTCAAGTTGAATAGCATCCTCGGCGTCTTCTCTTGCTAGGTCATATTTCGCGAGCTACAATTCACACAGTGCACGATTCGAATACAGCACTGCTTTATTAGACTCGAGTCGAATTGCTTTGGTGTAGCTGTTCATGGCCAACGTCCATCGCTTGTTCATGTAGTGTTCGTTGCCGACTGTTTTGAGTTCCTTCCAAGCGTCGGCGTGGGTTGGGGGCACAGTGGCTTCAATGTCGTCGATTGATCCTCCAAGGTTACGAATGCGCTTCGATAGTTCAGTCTCGCCAATGATATCGGCAATCTGGGCTAAACGTTCGATATCGTGCTCAAAGTCGGCAACATCAAATTCTTGATGCGAGTACTTGTTTCGAACGTCTTTAGCGCGCCTCAACTTCAAAGATAAGTGCTCGAGGTCAATCGAACGATCAAAAATTAACGATGCATGTTTCTCGATGGTCACAAGCGCATTGTTGAAGTCTTGCTTTGGTGTCGATGGCAAGTTTGCACGAATGACTTTGACCAGTCGACCATGTAGCAAACTCACAGCCAGTTGGACGCTCGCAGTTGCGGCCGCTATCTCTTCTTCGTCCATCTTCGACTCTTCAACATGCTTCTCAATCAATTTCAACTGTGAAGTGTGTTTCTTTTTCGTTTTTCTCCCCATGACTTGCTGGTGCCTGATCACACAAGAGCAGCAACAAGGTCGCGCCAGCCAGGCAGGTTGCTGAATGATTTCGATTGGCCAACTTCGTGACCTTTCTGCCAAGAATAACGAATTGACTTCTGCAGGTGATCGGCTTGTTCGTTTCAAAATATCCTATTCAAGAGGTTTTTGATTGTCCGTTCGTTCGCTTGTGCTGCATCACGAAATGCAATTTGAGACCACCCCAGACGACATCATGCCGCATGTACTCCTCACGATATACACGCGTGTTTGTATAATATTACTCGCTCGTGATACACCCTCATGCTGCTACAGGCACATACTCAAGGTCCCGGCAATTGTCGAACTGATTTTCGTTGTCGCTCTTGAAAGGCGCGAGGGGGTTGATCCCCGAAAAGTCAATGAATTGGTTCATCGTTCTCTTCGTGCCAACACGAAATTTGTCGAAGTCCGTCTTATCGTAGTCGTCAACCGTGATGGGAAGTCCCATCGCCGCGCGGATGCGACGCTTCGCCGGCTGCTGGAGCTTCCACTTGGTGCCCCAATCTTCGTCCCACACGTATTTGCGGACCTCAAACCAATGGTACACAACCATGTGCGTCGGGTAATACATGTCGTAGCCATGGGTGAAGAGTCGCGCCGCCTTGGAGAACTCTTCGCCATGAAACAAATACGGCGTGTACGGGTCGTTTCGAATGTGGAGCGTGCACTCGGCCGTCGCAAAGCTGAACCCGCCGGCGAATTGCGACATGAGCTTGGGCACGCTGGGCGACTTGACGGTCGTGGCGGCGCCATATTGGATCATCGCGTCGGCGTCGTCCGTCTCAATGCGACCGTGGCACATCATGGCGGTGTTGCCCGTGAGGCCGCCGGTCTTGGGCATGCCTTCCGTCGGGTCAGGGTAGACCGTGATGACGGCCTTGGGGTTTTCGATCGAGTCCCACTGTGCAACCAAATCGGTGTCCCAGTGCTTGATGAACACGAGATGGGAATCGATCGTCAACGCGAAGCTGTCCTTGGCGAGATCCACGCCCTTCTCCGTCTGGTACCGCGCGTAGGTTGGCCCGAGGGCTTTCGTCGCGTCCAATGTGTCGTTCCGGCGGAGGCGCGTCGATCGCCGGCAGACGGACTCGCCGACTTTGGCGCAGTAGACGTCCATGCAGCGAGGTTCGTTCAAGTCGAAGCGCAGCTGGTCGAAAATGCTCACGGAGATCCGATCGGGGTGCTCGGCATTTGTGAAGAGCGAGTCCAAGGATTCGGCACAGCGCGTTGAATCGCGGTAGTTGGCGACAAGGACGAGAATGCGGCGTTCCTTCAGGGGAGGGGACGCTGTCGTTGCCTTCTCGGCAGCCTTGTCTTTGGCCCCACGACGGATGTTGGGGACGGCCGCCGCATCGCGCGCTTCCATTTCCTTGGTCTCATGTTGGCTAAGCGTGAGCAACGACATGTTCATGTACACCATCATGCTCATGACCATGAATAGGGCCAAGAACACCAGGTACTTTGGATTCCACCATCCCGGAGGCGAGCCCCGGCGCGTGTTCATCTTTCCGCCACCTCAGAACTCGAAACTGTAATTGATATCCGGATACCACTTGGAGTTAAACCGGTTACGCGAAACACCTCCATCAATACATTCACTTGAACAGTACATAGTTTGATTTTTGAATTCGGTCCGATTTCAAGCCAAATACTTGCAAGAATGCATACTACGAGATAATTTATAATTTCAATAGCATGGTGACACCAGACGAAGACCGCCATGCGCCCAGGCAGGCCAATCGCGCGCGGAAAGACAACAAGATGGTGCAGGCCCATGAACATCTTCTTCGCCCTGATCCTTATTTCAACGTGTCTCGTCTTCTACGTTAATTTCTTTGTCGGGCTGCGCAAATTCGAACGCGGCAGCTCCGTCGCCCTCCGCGCTAGTGAGCGCCGACGTATCATTATCCTCATTGCCAACTACCGCGACACGAAGCGATGCAGTGAAACCCTCGAGTCGCTCTACTCCAAGGCCGTGCGCCCCGATTTGATCCAAGTGAGCATTTTCGATCAGCTCAACTTTGACGAAGGGGAAAAGTCGTGCTTTGACGCGTACTGCGATCTCGTGGGCGACGACCAGTGCAAGCGCAGCGAACGCCTCCGCCGCAGCAAGACCGTGAGCTACAAGGACGCCCGTGGCCCCACCTACGGCCGGTACCAGACCGAGGAAGGCGTGGATCTCTCCCTCGATACCTTTGCGATGGCCATCGATTCGCATTTGATTTTCATCCCCAAGTGGGACGAAGACCTTGTCTCGCAGTGGGATGTCATCAAGAATCCCAAAGCCATCATCACGGTCTACCCCGACGCTACGGAAGCGTACCCGAAGGACGGGGCCGAGCAAGACAACGTCATCTTGATGTGTCACGGGCGCATCGAAAACAACCAACCGGACGCGATGGTCCAGTACAGCTCGGCCATTCGCATTCCCTGTCCTGCCCAGCCGCAACTGATGTCGCAATTCGCTGGCGGGTTCAATTTTGGCTCGGCCGAGTCGGCGCTCGAAGTCCGGAACGACCCATACACGCCATATTTGTTTCACGGCGAAGAGTACTCGCGCGTCGCGCGGCTCTGGACGCATGGTTACGACACGTACATTCCGACGCACATGGTGTGCTTCCATTACTACGAGAAGCGAAAGGGCATGTGGGACGAAGACTGGGGCGCCAAGACGGTCATCGCCAAGCGGTCGCAGCGCCGCATCCGCGCGGCCCTGGGCCTTCCTGCGAGCAGCGACGACTACGACCGGACGGATTTGGCCAAGTTTTCCATCGGGACAAAGCGGACGATGGAGCAGTACAAGGCATTCTCGGGCATCGATCCGCTGGCGGCGTGGATCGAAGACAACGAACACCAGTTTGACCGGTGCCCACCGCACGAACTTTC
>VJMH01000383.1:0-13427 GCA_009835185.1 Aphanomyces stellatus
TTGCGTCATGACGGTCGTCGTCGCCGAAGCCGTCGCCATGGGCCGCACGTCCATGCTTCGCTTCACGATTGTCCTTCCTTATGTCCTCACATCGGTGTTGGCCACCGTTCAAGGCATCGCCACGGCGATTCTCCTTCAATTCACCCACCATATTGGCGTATCTATCTATCACGACCAAGGCGACATTTCCTACGCATTCAACACGACAGTCCAGTGCGCCAACGGCCTCTTCTTGACAGCATTGCCCAATGGCACCATCGGGTGTGCGGGTATCAACACGTCGACCACCTATTTCGCGAATGCGACCGCCAGCGTTGGAGCTGACTCTGTTGGGTCCTCGCTCAGCCTCATGGACCAAGTGGTTGCCATCACCGACTTGATCGTCCCTGTCAATATCTTTGCCTCTCTGGCCAACGGCGACCTGCTCTCGATCGTCCTCTTCGCCATCCCCGTGGGCATCGCGACCGCTCTCTCGGCCCCACGCACGTCTGACAATTCCGTGCTCAAACTCATCCGCCAATTCCGAACAGTCTGTATCATCATGCTGGGCTGGCTGCTCGCATTCACGCCCGTGGCCATCGTCTTCCTCATGGCCGCGGCCGTCTCCACCTTCAACTCGAACAACATTTCGAGCGTCATGTCCCAAGTCGGCATCTTCATTGGCGCGTTCGTCGCAGGTGCCAGTATCCACGTGCTTCTTGTCCTCCCCGCACTCCTCATTGCCTTTTGCCGCGTCAATCCCTTCAAGTACCTCGTACACCTAATCCCTGCCTACGTCTTTGCCTTTGGCTGCGCCTCGTCCATGGCGACTCTTCCCGTGTCCTTGGCGTGCCTCCAACGGGCAAACATTAGCCGCACGCTCGCCCATATTGCCATGCCCTTTGGCACGCCAGTCAACCTGAATGCGTGTGGTCTCTTCTACCCCTTGGCCACGGTCTTCATGGCAACCATGGATGGTTCGGCGCATGAACTTACGATCACGCGGTACATTGCCATCTTCCTCGTCAGTCTTTTGGGTTGCATGAGTACGGCGCCCGTGCCGAATGCGTCGCTGGTGTACATTTTGACGCTTTGGAAGACGTGCTTTCCCAGCCACGACCTCCCCGCGTCCTTTGCATTCGTTGTCGCGTCCGACTTTATCAACGATCGCATCCAAACGATGGTCAATGTCAATGGCAACGCCGTCGTCACGCGCATCCTCGCTGACCAAGTCGATGAAACATTTGAAGTGCATGCATGTACCAGCCCGTGTGTCGAACATGCCCATCGAGTCGCATGAGGCAGCCTGTTGTTGCTGGCTAGAGTACAAAAAGGTTCCTTATCTCATTTTAAATGTCCATTGTTTCGTCATATTGCTGTCGTCCACAACTAAAATGCCATGAACCATGGGGGAGTTGGTTGACTGGGGATTGTAGCGACTGCGAATGGCTCACTGATCCAAGCTGTGCCGCCAAAGTTTTGATGTCCACTTTGAGCTATATTGAGTTTGTCGCCACAGAAATGCATTCGTGATTGCTTTCAGTATAAAAGATATTTTTCAGCATGACTTCAGTATCGAATCAACCAGTTTTCAACATGTCCTCGAAAAAGCAAGGTGGCCAATGCTTCCATGATCTCCATTTAGCTCATTTTCCCCCAAAATACTCGCAATAACACTATCCCAGCCACCACCCTCCGACCCCCAACCCTAAATATATCGACCAAACGCATATTCACCGCCAAACACAGTAATAACCCAATTGAGCGCCAAGCGCCGCTGCAAGCGTGGAATCAATGACAGCGGAGATTCGCTAGAAGCACTTTTGATATGTTTAGGCAACCCACGCTAGTGCCAAATAATTCTATGATTCACACCCACGCCACTAAATTTCGTCTTGGTGAAGTGTGTTTACCTGTGCCGTTTGCAGAGCTACAAATTTGCAAGCACCCCACAATGTCCCTTTTGGTGCTTAAGCGGTTGAAATTAACCCAAGTCCACGTTGGAGGGGAATCCGCACAATACGTGCGAGCATGCTCTTCGTTTGAAATATAATCGACAACGGCCAGATTGATTCACAAATGCCATGTACTTGTCGGTATTGTGGTTCAACGAAAAGGCGATGGCGAACCGCCGTTTTGAAAGTTTTTGAGGCATCCACATAACTTTGCAAGTTACAATCACCTCCAGAGGGACACATCGCACACGAAATCTTGGGGTTGGGTAATAATTTCTCGACCTCGAAACATAATCTCGATGCGGAGTTTCCACCGATGGACATCAGCAGTACAAATACGACGTTGGATTGGTATTCTACCGCAGAGCAGAACTTGCAACCTGAGCACTGGCGTGGAGACGGTAAAGGTAGGGTTTGCGAATCTGAAAAACGGCAAGTCGATTGGTCATCAGTGCAATGTACTCAAGCTTGGCCCATCTGTCCAATCAAGGCCCGCAGCTGTTGGTGCGACATGATGGAAGTTTATGAAGTCATCGGTGGGAATTCTTTTGAAGCTTTGCCTACGATCAAGGCAATCGACGGTGCCAGGTATCGACCAACAAGGCACGCTAAAGATAATCGTTGCGAACGACGGTGCACAATAGTGCGGTGTCCATATTTCGTCCTACTTCCCAACTGAACCGTTCGCGCCATCAGGTTGTCCAAACTCGAGCTTTTTCCGTCGAGAGTGAATTTGACTGCAAATAACAGGTGTTGGTGGTCAGGGGTTACCCAACATTCTCTCTACAACCAGCAACTCCCAGTGCTCTCTTCCACATATTTGACCCTTGGGTCATCTACCCGAGCGACCCGTCCAATGAAGACTGATGCAAGGTTTGATACATCCCCGAAGTGTACGTCAAAAATTTCAAGCTATCCAAGATGCCAGCTTTGGCACGGCGCAGTCAAAATGAGCGTCTTTGATGTTTACAAATTTGTCGACGCGGCGAATAAAGTCGTGTTACCAACTGCAGGTTCCACATGGGTGTCCAACTGAACCGAGCCACTAATTTCTGATGATTTGCAACCACAGCAATATACAAAATAATTATTCGATTGGTCCCGTTAGCTGGTCAAAATATGCCTGCCAAGTATATTGTCGTATCATCCATATATACTCCAAGCTTACGAAATCAACTCGACGAAACCAAAATAGCTGGCCTGCAGCTGTTGGAGCGGTGAATTATAGTGTCCTGCATCAGCCCATCCCAAGCAACAGCTGAGTGGTCACCATCTATACAAGCGCGTCCAAGTTTCTGGCCTCTCCCATGCACCAGCCTCTACTCCCAAGTTCACCCAAGTCACCTATGTCCATTATTAAACTTAACATGGCAGCCCCCAAGCAAGGTATCCTCCTCTTCGACTTGGCCGATCGCCCAGGCCATGTCGTCACGCCGCAATCGCATCAGGGCACGACGACGACACCAACGCCATCGACCAACAGTTCGGGCAAGCGGGCGCGAAACACTCCGTTCGAGAACTCGTCGCTGCGGACCAACTTCAAGACCATGTCCGACTCTAGCACACCTCTTTCACACATTGCGGCCCCGTACCAGGACACAGACTCGCCCATCCTTGAAGACCTTTACGAAAACAAAATGCCACCAGCGCATACCCAGGACGCATTTGCGCACGCAGCGCCAAAGTTTAGCTCGTGGGCTGTCTTGGCCGGCGCGTTGGTCGGTGTGGCCGTCGGCGCGGGGCTGTACTTTGCCCAGCTCGGGCCCGAGTGGCAAAAGCTCGTTGCGCTGCCCGGCAATCTCTTTCTCCGCGCGCTGCGCTGTCTCATCGTGCCCATGGTGTTTTGCGTCATGACAGTTGTTGTCGCCGAGGCCATCTCGATGGGCCGCACCTCCATCCTTCGCGTCGCGACCATCTTGCCGTACGCGCTCACGTCGTTCCTCGCTGCGACGCAAGGGCTCCTCCTAGCGCTGCTCTTCCAAGCGTCGTTCAAAACGTCGGACTTGGCTGCGACGCTCGCCTCGAAAACGACCACGAGCGCCTTCAACATGACGGTTCGATGTGCCAATGGCCTCTTCTTGGCCACGATGGCCGACGGCGGCGTAGGCTGTGTCGGGCCGTCAGCCGCCAACGCATCGGCCATTTTCCTCGCGGCCAACCAAACAACTGCCAGTGCCGCGTCCGGCGCCGCTGCCGTCGGCTCGTCGCTCAGCCTCATGGACCAAATTGTGGCCATCACCAACTTGATGATTCCCGTCAACATCTTTGCATCGTTGGCGAGCGGCGATCTCATTTCGATCGTCCTCTTCTCGATCCCCGTTGGGCTCGCGGCGGCGTACTCGGCCCCCGACCTCAACGACAATGCCGTGCTCAAACTCATCCGCCAATTCCGAACCATCTTTATCGTGATGCTGGGCTGGCTCCTCTCGCTCACGCCGTTTGCCGTTATCTTCCTCATGGCCGCGGCCGTCTCCAACTTCAACTCGAGCAACATCACGAGCGTCATGTCCCAAGTCGGCATCTTCTTTGGCGCGTTCGTCGCCGGCGCGGGCATCCACGTGCTCGTGGTCCTCCCGCTCGTTCTCTTTGCCTTTGTCCGCGTGAATCCGTTTGGCTACCTCAAACATCTCATCCCAGCCTATGTCTTTGCCTTTGGTTGCGCCTCGTCCATGGCGACGCTGCCAGTCGCGTTGGCGTGTATCCAACGCGCCCACGTCAGCCGCACACTCGCCCACATTGCCATGCCCTTTGGTACACCCATCAACCTCAACGCGTGTGGCCTCTTTTATCCCTTGGCCATCGTCTTTATGGCAACGATGGATGGCTTGGCCCATGAACTCACGACCACGCGGTACATTGTCCTCTTCCTCGTGAGCCTCTTGGGCTGTATGGGCACAGCGCCCGTCCCGAATGCGTCGTTGGTGTACCTGCTGACGCTGTGGAAGACGTGCTTTCCCAACCACGACCTCCCCGCGTCCTTTGCGTTCATCGTCGCAGCAGATTTCATCGTCGACCGCTTCCGCACCATGGTGAACGTCAATGGCAACGCCGTCGTCACGCGCATCCTTGCCGACCAAATCGACGAAACGTTTGAAGTCCAAGCGTGTGCCAGCCCGTATGTGTAATCAAGTCGATCACGTAGCTTTTCTTGGTGTCAAATGTATGCGTGTGTGTTTTCAATGTTGTGTTTGTTGGTGGTGTTTTGTTCCAAGGTGGTGTGGTGGTGGCCGACACCCTGTTTCGACGAACATCAAAGACATTGGACTTGACAGTCGTCAGGCATAGCTCGGTCTCGACGTGGCACGCTGCGTGTCCATCTCATGACAGAATTCATGATTGCACAAACCATTGGACGAACGTCACTCCATGACGACTCGACAGAAAAATTTCGTCGGATCATCCATCTGCACTCGTCCCACGCCCTCGCTCACATGGACTTCTTCCACCATAAACTCTTGCTTCCTCGTTCACGAATCCTCCATCACGAAACCCAAGAGGCCTTCACAACCTGAAACAAGAATGCCACACGAGGCTTGTTACCACGACAGCGTCCGTGTGGGCACTTGGCCAACGCCACGCACGTGCAATGCGGTCGGGTAGACGTCGACCGTGGCAAAGGCGCGGTCTTTGGTCGCATCGGGGGGCGAGTGCGGGCACTCGAGTGCGGCATGCAATACCATGTAGTGGATGCCATGGTCGCACGCGTAGCCATTCGAATGGAGGTGGCCAGAGAAGACGGCGCGGACTGTTGACGCATGGGTCTCGAGCAGTTGCTTCACTTGAGGGTAGTTCCAGAGGAGGACGCCACCGGGAAGACACGTTTGGGGGTGAATAGGCACGTGGGTGAAGATGACCACGTCCTTTGCAGCGGCGGCGGCGCGGGCCAGCACCCCTTGGAGCCATTCGACCTGCGGTTCGTCCATCGCGCCGTTGAAGGCCGTCGCGCGGACGATGTGGTTGGGGAGGTCACGCATCCCGAGCGGCGAGTTTTTGTTTTCGTTTGGGTTGTTGGTGTTGAGAAACTAAGATGCAAGGCTCAGCAACACTGGCAACAAAAATCATGGCAAGTGTTGGTACCTCGACGGCCGCGGCATGTTCTGGCGACCCTTCGGGGCTCCCGATGAGCGACACGCCGTACGGATCCAACACGACAAACTCATACGATGGCATCGATGGCTCTGTGAACGTGTAGTACGCAACCTGCGTGTCTGCGGGCGGGAGACTCTCGGGTCCGGCATGCGGCGACGCGGTGTGGCGCGTCAGCTGGGCGATGTACTCGGCTTTGGTCACGTTGTACAGTTCGTGGTTGCCCACGCAATGATGCACTGGCCCCACATGTGCTTGGAACGAGTTGAAGCTGACCTTGGTGGCGTCGATGGCGGCGATGGACGCGCCGGGCACGAGGTTGTTTTGGCCGTCAATAACGTCGCCCAAGTCAACGGCAAAGCGCATCATCTTCTCGTCCACTTCGGACTTGGCTTCGTCGAGCCATGCGTCTGTCGCCCATCGCAGAATCTGGAGACCGTGGCGGTAATACCGCTGGGAGGTCCTGCGGAAGTTCCAGCCGTCGTCGATGTTGGCGTACTGGACGTCAGCGATGAGACTACGCAAGACACCGGTTGAGGGAGGATGCGAGAGAGGAGATGGTAGACTACCCAAAGGACCCCAGGCGACGCTGCGCCTTCAATTGCTCTGCCATCGGAGTGGCTAGTGTCGACACGAGCCGGGCGAGCCGCGCTTGCATTTGTGCTGTCAGCGGTGTGTGGCGGGAACATGAAGGGATTTTAACCAATCATATCCCATTTCGTTTGAATCACAGCGTCTCATTGGCCAAATATCTGTGTCGGATCGTCATTCGTCGATTTTTGAAACCTTCGGTGCGGTTCCCAAGGTTGCAACGAACAGGGTGGAACACTTCTCTTCCACCCCGCCTTCCACTGCCGTCTCTTCTCCACGTGTCTTCCAGTTGTTCAAGACGCGCGATGTGGCGGTTCGACGAACGGGAGCTGCCCTGCTCGCCATGCACTGCAACCAGCCAGGGCAAGATCACAGCTGTCACACGATACGAACACTTAACTCCATGAAACAGCCCAGCATCACATGATCATGTATGCTTGCGTCCATGCCTTGGACGACCGCTGTCCATCGACCCACCGGCGCGATCACCATCGACTCGCCCTTGCAACATATCCCGACCAACAATGCTAGCATGAAACAACCCACGTCGCCGTCGTATATTCAAGCACGACAGCGCCTACCGCCGCCATGACAACTCGCGGCTAGGAATCTTGCCGGTGCCGCGGATGCGCACGCTTGTGGGGAAGACATCGACGGACGCGTACGCGCGATCTTGCTTGAGGTCGTCGGGGTCGCACTCCAAGGCGGCGTGCAGCCCAACAAAGTGGACGCCGCTCTCGCAGCGATGATACCCGTTCGAGTGGGTGTGGCCCGTGAAGACGACGCGGACGCAGTGCGCAAAGCGGCGGAAGAGCGCGGCGAGTGCGTCGCAGTTCCAGAGAAGAGCCGCGGGGTGACCGCCGGACGCGGCTTCGTGAAGCGGGACGTGGGAGAAGACGATGACGTCACGCGCCGCGTCACCCGCGCGCTGGAGGACACCGGCGAGCCACGTCATTTGGACGGCGTCGATTGCGCCGTTGTATTCGACAAAGCGCTGGTCGATGCCGGACATGTTGATGGACGAGTTCTTGTTCTCGTTGGGGTTCTCCTTGGCCAGGAGCTGCAATTAGGATGAGCAAGCGGCGACGACGACGACGATGATGATGCCTACCTCGACGGCGGCGGCATGCTCGACCGAGTTGGGCGGACTTCCGATCACGCTGAGGCCGTACGCGTCCAAGATGACAAACTCAAACGACGGCAGTTGTGGGATCGCAAAATTGTAGTAGGCGACGGCGGCGTCGCGCGGCGGCGCGGCCGTCGGTGGCATGCACGGCGACGACGTGTGCAACATGACCTCGTGGATGTATTCTTGTCGCGTGAAGTTGTACATTTCGTGGTTCCCACAGCAGTGGTGGATGGGCCCGACCGCCGCTTGGAACGCGTTGAAGTGGACGAGCGTGTCGGCGAGCGCAGCGCGCGAGAGACCGAGCGGCGCGTTCTTGCCATCAACGAGGTCGCCAAGGTCCACGGCAAAGCACATGGTCGAGGGAGAAGACTTGGCCTCTTCGATCCATGCGTCGACGGCCCATCCGAGCACTTGAAGCGCGTGGCGGTAAAAACGCTGGGACGTCCGCAGGTAGTTCCACCCGTCGTCGACGTCTGCGTATTGCACGTCGGCAATGAGACTAGACGATCGTGGTTGATGCGCCGCAGCAAAGCAGGAGGGAGGAGGTACCCGAAGGAGGCCAAGGGGGCCGTCGTCGCTGTCATCCGCGTCACGTGGGTTGCGTCGACAGGGGCAGTTACCAATCTCAGGACAACATAAACAACCATATAAAATGTGCGTTCGTGAATGAAAGGACGGACGACATAGTATAATCAATCCATGTAATATTGTTTGACACATGCACGTTGAGTTTTAAAATACATTGAAATTTGAACCCACGTGGTGGAAATGTCTAGATGTACTGGTCGTACTCTAATCTAAACTGGTTAATTGTATCCTCTATTCTATAATCGTAGGCGTACTTGAAATTGTCATTCCTCCTCATCCATTGACCTTTCGGATCGATTGGCATTCACCATTCGAAAGCCCATTTCGCGGCAAGAGAGGACGGACAATGAGCGTTGAAGTCGAGTACGATGAAAGCAAGGTGTGGGGTGACGAGGAGCGCCAGGCGTACCTTGATCAAATCCCCGAGATGTCCCTCTTCGACGATCACATCCTTGAGAACGACGTGATGGTGGACGCGATGGTCGCGTTGATCGAAGAAGGCGAGACGGCCGAGACTCTCGCGCTCTCATACAAGAACAAGGGCAACAAGCACTACAGCGATGCGCGCAAGTACAACAAGAATTACTACGAGTACGCGATCAAGGAGTACACGACGGGTGTCGGGTACGGCATCAAGGCGCTCGCGGACCCGACCGACCCTGAGTTGCTCACGAAATACAACTTGGACGAACCGATTGTGCTGAGTCAGCTCATGGCCGCGATCTTCAACAACCGCGCAGCGTGCCACTTGGCGCTCAAGAACTTTGGCAGTTGCCGGTCGGACGCGGCGCGCGCGCTCAAGTACGAACCCGCCAACATCAAGGCGATCTTTCGCGGCGCCAAGGCGTCGTCGATGCTTAAGAAACCCGCCGACACGCTGCGCTACTGCAAAGTCGGGCTCGCGATCGACCCGACCAACAAGGAACTCCTCGCGCTCGAAGCCACGGGGACGCGGCTCCTTGAAGAACAGCGTGTGGAAGCAGAGCTCGCGGCCTTCAAGCACCAGAAGCGCCGCGCCATGACCAACAAGTACAAGCAGCTCTGCACGTTGCGCAAGGTGCGCGTCGGTCCCGCCGTCATTTCGGACCGCCGCGTCGCCGACTTTGAAGGCAAGGCCGACCTGAACTCGGCCTCGGGGCACATGGAGTGGCCCGTCCTCTTCCTCTACGACGAGTTTGGCCAGTCGGATTTCATCCAACACTTTGACGAGCACGACATGATCCTCGAACACCTTGCCAACATGTTCCCTGAAGACGGCCCGTTCTGTATGTGGGACACCAAGCACATGTACAAGGCCAGCCAGTTGGTCGTCTACGCCGTCGCCGACATCGTCTTGCCCTTTGCCAATGACGACGCGTGGCATGTGGCCTTGAGCGGCGAAGTTGAGAGCGACGCGGCCGAATCGAAGCGCCTCCGCGAAGAAGAAAAGCACGACTACAAGAACCAAGTGTGGCTCGACGTCTCGCCGTTCTGCACGCTGGCCATGCTGCTCCAGCACCACCAATATGTCGTTCCGGGCATCCCAGTCCTTAACATCATGGTGCGCGGGTCGCCCCACCACGACAAGTTCCTCGACGCGATTGAACACCGCGTCGTCCGCGTCACCGCCCCGGGCTACCCGTAGAACGAGGAGGCCAAATACCTACGTAATCGATTTTGTATTCCACCGTCGTGGCAACGCCTGCGGTCCACAGAAAAAGATTAGCAGTGGCCACCACCCAAGTCCTCGAGACACGACATCGGCTGTTTTCGGCCGCGCGCGTCCGCAGCCAGCAGTCGCCTCAGACTCTTCATACCTCTCTGAAACGTTCCCGACCATCACAGAGCGGGGGGTGTCCACCTCGCTGGACTCGCGCGACAGATCCGTTGGCGGCAGCTCGTCCGTGCCTCGGGCGACACGCAGTGGTGGGTTCTTTGCAAGACTCGCGCCTCCCGGCAGACCGTTCGCCACGCGACAGAACGAGTCCACGACGTCTCCACTCTCCCTGCCATTGTCTCCCTCATGTAGACGCGATCACGACTCGCGCGCGGTCTCCGACGCACCTTTCCGCGGGAGAGATGGGATTTGCCGCCACGAATAGTGCTGGTCCGGATAGGCCACGGCCGGCGGCCAATGGGGTGGGACGCTGGAAGCGAAGATACAAATTTGATATCCGGATACTGTATCCGGATTCCGAATTCAGAAACCGACTCGACTTGCGGGTTTGGCTCGCCATTTCATTTCGGAATTTGCTCTGTAGTGCGCAAGTCGTCGTTCTTCAGAAGAGACTTGTTGTCCGTCCGCGCGCCACTCGTCAACCTCCTTCTCGCATTTGTCGACGAGGTTTGTGGGGTGTGTGCTAGCGTAGCGCCCTTCTCTTGCTGTAATCCAGTGTTCGTTTGCCCTCGTTGTGTGTCTTTTTGCGGGACAGCAGCAGCGACTGATCTTGCACAATGTCCGGCCACTTTGAGAAGAAGAAGGTGAAGCGAAGCCGTGGCAGCATGTCCTCCACGGTGTCTGCGCGCGCGACCCCCGTGTTGGACGCGGCAACCTTAACGGCGTTTGACTTGTGCCTCACGTCTCTCCAAGTCTCGACCGAGAAGCACCGCGGCGACAAATTTGTCATGCCCCCGACGCCGCTCGGCTCACCGATCCATGCGCGCTGTGCCAAGCGATCCCGCGTCGCCTCGACTTCGTTTGATGAACCCATTCTCGAGGAAGATGTTGAAGTCGACGACGTCCAAGTCGATGCCGCCGGCAGTGCACTCGTGATTCTGAGCACCCACCTCGAGAACGAACTGGAGCTGCTGCAAAAGCGCGAGTGGAAACGCACACGAAA
Source organism: Aphanomyces stellatus (assembly GCA_009835185.1). Lineage (NCBI taxonomy): Eukaryota > Oomycota > Saprolegniomycetes > Saprolegniales > Verrucalvaceae > Aphanomyces > Aphanomyces stellatus. The sequence continues at coordinate 11,148 of VJMH01000383.1, forward strand.
GTCGCATGAGCAGCTTGGATTCTATGCCATTACCAGCGCCTTCCACCGCGCGCTGGCGGAACGAAACGCGGCGCAACCTGTGGCACCTGCAGGGCAGTCTGCCCATTGAACGCAATCACATTAGATGTATTTAATAAAATATTGACATGAAGCCATAATCGTATGCCTTTGACGAGATTGCTTCTTTGGGGTCGAGATTCGTAGGAAGCGACACAGTGCGCAACGTTCACGCGGCTGTGGCAGTCGTCAAGCATATTCAACTTTGTGTCGACGCATGCTCGTCGATGGCAGTTGATAATTCGAGGTCAAAACAATGCATTTCCTCGTGTACAAGTACAACAAAGTATCGATTCGTCCAGTCGGAGGTTCACCACACCTTGCAGGGTGGATCGGCGGCACATTGGCGCAGGCCTCGCCAATCGTCCTTGTTCACCTCTCAGCACCGTCAATCGACTTGCGTGTGAGTGGCCTGTCGTGTCCCCCCGTTGAAGTGAATCATGCAACTCGTGCTCGATAGCACCTGCAATCGGATTCGGAAATCGGCACGATTGATCGTCCACGGGCATATTTTGTTGGTAGCACAAGGAGTCGTGCATGGGGAGATGGACGTGTGTTGTCGCCGTGGGAGTCCTAATCATAACATACTCGTCCCATGAACGGGAGAACCTGCGAGTTCGTCCATCGCGCGCCGTCCCATCGCTCTCTCGTTCGATTTTCGCACCGCGCGAATCTTTCCGCGGCGTCGGCCGGCGTGGCTTCTTCTTCCACCGCGGGCCTACGGCGCTTTTGATTGGTCCGTTTCCGTTGGCCGAGTGTCGGTCGTATCTGCAGAACAGGTTCTGATTGGCTAAAATTCCATGGATTCTGTCGCTGCCATTTTTATCCCGAGCGTTTCAGTGCAGTCTGCGAGTAGAGTGCCAGGACCAAAGTTGCACGCGGGCCATCATCGTCACCTCGCCGCCGTCGCCGCCACCACCACCGACGAAGACGACGATCTAGCATCATGCGACTGCTCTGTCTGCATGGGATGTACCAGAACAGCGCGGTGTTCCGCGCCAAGACGGAACATCTCCGCGCATTGCCGTCGCATGTTGAACTCGTCTACCTCGACGGCCCCGTGAACCTTGTTCCGAAAGTCGTGACCAAGCCCATCGACACGGCTGCGTTCCGCGCGTGGTGGGACCCTGCGCAAGGGCCCGACGGCCAGTCGCGCGCCCTCCAGTACATTGGCGACGCCATCCACAAGGAACCGCGCCTCGACGGTGTCCTTGGGTTCTCCCAAGGCGCATGCCTCGCATCATGGCTCTGCTCGGCGATTGCCCAAGACAAACTCGACTGGTCCCCGGAAGTCGCGATCCTCCTCGGCGGGTACATCGACCCCAACGACGCCATCTTCGCTGACGGCCTCGCCCCACATGTGCGCTCGTTCCACGCCTACGGCCTCAACGACCGCGTGGTGCCGGCGGCCAAGTCGGAGCGACTCGCGGCGCTCTTCGAGCGAGGGACGCATCCTGAACTTGTGTCCCGTCACACCCATGCCCAAGGACACATCGTTCCCAAGTGCGACGGCGCGCTCATGGCGCTTCAATCGTTTCTCCATGAGCCGCCCTCGACTTCGGACGAAGATGAACTGCATCACCCCCGTCAGACCATCGCGGCAGCAAGTAATTTATAAAGTCATGCCGCGCGGGTGTCCGTCGATGTTCTCCATCAAGTTCATCCTCTTTCCATGCATGCCAATCGTTTCGCCGTCGCCCGCGCCGTGAGTCGATACTTGTCGAAGTCACTTTCGAGTCAGATCGAAGTTCGTTCGATTCGATAATTTTTGTTCAAACACCAAAAAGCATCAAAATTATACCAAAACTTCAATTTCATATACAAATAAAGTATGCGTCCAAAAGGCTAGGCTTCATTTTTTTGAATTCTTCAATTGCTGGCTAAATGTTGGTGCATGAGCAGGATATTGAACCTCCGAAAATAAATTAAACCGATTTCTTGTCAAAAACTCAGTCTTATCACGTCATGTTCCTTGTTTGTTGATATGGCAGGACTTCTATTGGATGATATGTTGCACGACAAGCCAGAACAAGCCAATCAAATGGCTTGCACTTTGTTGTGAGCACAAATCACCTAGCTCGAAAATTTCACCAACATTCAGTGTGACCCCTGTCTTTTTGTTTTAGGTAAAAAATACGTTAAATACGTTGAAGTACCTTAGGGGGAGTGACGTGGGAGTCAGAAAATGGCACCAAAACCCTCAAACCCCTCAAACCCCTCAAC
>VJMH01000385.1:5462-20202 GCA_009835185.1 Aphanomyces stellatus
CAGAGCACCGGTGTCATGCCGTCGAGGTCCCGCGCGCGCGCGTTCGCGCCATGTTCGAGCAGGATCTGAACGCACGCGACGCGGTTCACGCGCGCGGCCCAGTGCAGCGGCGTGCGGCCACACGTGTCGGGGAAGTGCGGGTCGCCACCTTTGGCCAGCAGCGGCACGAGCGTGTCGGCGCTGCCGCTGATGGCCGCCCAGTGAAGCGGCGTGCGGCGGTTGAACCCTGCATAGCCGTACTCGCCGAGGCAGTTCGGGTCGCAGTACTTGAGCATCTTGTGCACCGCGAGGACGTTGTTGGAGCCCGCAGCCATGTGAAGCGGCGTGAGCGCCACGTCGCCGCCCCAGTCTTCCAAGACGGCGCCGACGGCATAGTTGCCGCGGAGGTAGGCCAATTCCAAGACGGTCAGCGTGTGCGACCCCCTACGCGCACATGAAATCAACAACTGAATGATTGGATGATTGTACCCGGGGTTGGGGACGGAGAGGTGGTCGGCGTTGGCGGCGAGGAGCATCTCCATGATGGTCGGGTGTTCGCAGAGAAAGATGGGTGCGACGCGCTCTTCCTGCGTCGACGATCGCGCCGTCTGGTTGACGTCGGCGCCGTGGTCGACGAGCCACCGGACGGCGTCGACGCACGACGCGGCGACGGCGCAGTGCAGCGGCGAGACGAGCGTCGTTTTAAATAAATGTTTGGCCGATTCGTCGTACGCGACGACGGCCCGTCGGACAAAGAGCTGGCTCAGGTACCAGAAAAAGTCGCCCGTGCTGAGGCGGACGCGGTTGATCTTGTCGAGCGAATTGACCGAGAAGCCTGCGTCGTAGAGCATTTGCATCATGCCGACGTGGCCGTTTGTGGCAGCCGCGTGCATTGGGTTCTTTTGTGAAAACGTAAAGACGAGGCCCATCGATGCCGACCCAAAGTGCTGGTGGGCAAAGTCGGGGCCGAGATGCTCGTGCGCCAGGTCCAACGCATCGCGCAAGTCTTCAACGTTGCTCAGCTCGGCGGCCGTGAAGAGACGCTTCTTGATGTCCGCGAGCACCTTTTCCGGCTGGTTCTTGTACGCCGCCCCGTCGAACGACGCCTTTTTCGTTGTGCCCGTGAGCTCGCCTTCCTTGAACGCGCCCAGTTGCATCTTCAAGTGGTCGCGGAGGCGCGTAAAGTACGTGAACTGGAAACCCATGGCAAGCCACGAGATGATCGCGATGAATGCGTTGAACATGGGCGCCATGTTCTTGCACAATTTGACGGTGAAACTCGACTGGACGAACGTGACGAGGACAAAGAAGAACATGCCGCCGTGGAAGACCATCAAGAGCGCGCATGTGATCTCACAGAGCTGGAGGTACCACGTGCGCTGCACCTTCATCGTGATGCGTTGCTGGACGGCGAGCGTGGCGCGGAACGTGTCGGGGGGCGCGACGGTCTCCCGGGTGCGCTTGAAGAGATCGAACGCGCGGAGCCCACTAGCGGAAAAGCCGATGAAGATGACCATGGGCAACGTGAAGTAGACAATCTGTGCAAACCACGACCACTTGAGACACGTTCCGTCGTTTTTGCCCATCTCGACAAAGTCAAAGTCCACCACGTCGCCTATGTCGCGATTCCTGACGGCAAATTTCGAAAAGTACATAAAGTAGATCCCCCCTACGTCAACAAGCACGAGGAAGAGCGTGATCCACATCAAGCGCTTGACGAAGAAGGAATTGCGGAGGAAGCCTTTGAAACCATTGTATCGCTTCGGGAGGGAGTGGCTGAGTGTGCGGACGTACGAGCGTTTGGGTTGGTCTCGGGAAGTTGGGGACGGGAACTTGGGCGTCCGTATCGCACCATGGCCCGATGTCTGCACCCGGTCCTCCGAGTCCATCGTCGTCGTCGTGCGGCGTCCCTGCTGTCGCTGGAAAGAAACTGTGCGACAGGATTCCAAACCTTGGTCTCGACGGTATGATTGACTCTCCTTGAACCCGCAATGACACTCTTACACTCTCCTCTTTATAATCCACAAAATACCACATACTTCTACGAAACTCTCTACTCTCCTCCTCGGCTGGGTGCGCATATGCCAGCCAAAAATCCCAGTGCCGTGTAGTTTGTCCCAACCGAGCCGACCAATCCGCGCGGCCGCATCATTGTATTTCCCAATTCCCCCTTTGTCACGAGACACACAGTCAACGGAAGAGATCTCATGAACGGGTTCGTCCATGATGGAGCACCCGCAACGACGTAGCAGCGCGGCCCTTCGCGAACGTCTTGACACTTGCGTTCCTTGGAGACGTCACAGAGAGCTGTGACAAAGTGTTTTGACTGTAGCCCATCCTCTGCGCGACACCCTGGTTCGGTTGTGTTTGATTGGCTCATGGGATTAATTTTAACCAATCCGAGCTGATGGAGACTCAGACGCTGGCTCTTTCAGCGTGACAACGAGCACACAGCTCTTGTATGGTCATACTGAAAGCAAGCTCTTGGACATCTCGCCTTTCATGTGGTACTTGGAGGCGCGCGCTGATTGGCCGCCTTGACCTGAGTCCAGCAATATCAAGGCATAGACGCTGCCCATTTCTGCCTTCAGGGAGACGTCGAGCATCACACCATGCGCAGGTCGTCTCAGGAAGCGATCCGCCTCGCCGAAGAAGGGAACTGGGGAGAATTGATCAAGCGGGTTCAGGCTGCCCCGTCTCTGGCGGAACAGCGCGACCCGTACGGCATGACGCCGCTCCACTGGGCCTGCACCGAGTACGACATTCCACTCGATGCGCTCACCGCGCTCCTCACGGCCTATCCTGCCGGCGGCATGGCGCCCAACGACTCCCAGCTTCTCCCGCTTCATGTTGCCATCCGAGCGAACGCCCGCGTGGACACGCTCTCTCTTCTCTGCACCATGTGCCCCGACGCAATCTGGGCCAAGATGCCCGACGGCCTCCGTGCGCTCGCAATGGCGACTATGAGCGGCCTCGACCAAGATTCACTCCGTGTGCTCCAAAAGGCCGAGGCGAAGTACAGATACGCGCATCCGGACGCCGACGACGAAGACGAAGACGATGACGGCGCGTACGAAGAGACGAAGCGCGACTTGTACCGGCAGTCGCAGGTCATGCGCGAGAGCCTGCGGGACTCGATGCTCTTCTCGACGCACTTTGCGCCGATGGAAGCGAGCGGCCACGGTGGCGACGGCGGGGACGATCACTTTATGATCCAGGAGACGGACGACGAAATCGAGCCCGAGACGCGCGGTGGCAGCTTCGACGGTGGCGCTCTCTCCAACCTGGACGGCGATGGCAAAGCAAGCTGCGGCGTCTGTGAGAAGGGGTTCTCGATGTTCCGGAAGCGGTACGACTGCAGCTTGTGCCACATGCCACTCTGCAAGGCCCACGTCGCGGGCAAGATGGCCCGGTCGCCGCTCGACTCGAAGATGCCGGTCTGCGCCGACTGCATGATCAAGGCCAAGCGCGGCACGCCACCCGCGCCGTCGCCCGAACCCACGCCTCGACCGACGTCGTCATCGTCGCCGACCCTTCCGTCCATGGCTCCGCCGCCGCCCGCGACCCGCCTCGTGCCGACGCTCTCGACCGTCTCGTTGGGTGACTCGTCGAGCGAGCGCGGCGGGAGCGAAAAGCTGAGCGAGTTTGACAGCTTTTACCTCGCGCGGCGCAAGGGCATGCCGAGTCCGCGGCTGAGCGAGCGCCCGACCTTGTCTAGCGAGAGCAGCGACTCGGACGTGTATCTATCGATGCTCGTCAAGTCGCTCGAGTCGCGCAACGCCGCGCTCGAACAGCGCGTCCAGGAACAAGAGCGGCAACACAACGAAGCGATGCTGCTCCTCGCGCAGACCATGACGCGCGTGGCCGAGCTCGAGCTGCGTCTGAGTGGCTCAAGTGGCGATGGCGACGACGGGCGGCGGCGGCGCGCCTCGGCCCCGTTTGATCCGTACGTGTACGACCGCCACAGTTTCGAGTCGTCGGCGAGCGTCGAATTTCCCAACCCATACACCGAGCGATTCTCCGATTAAATTATAAGTGTTTCCAAGTACGTGTGGAGGCGCGCGAGGTACGCTGGCCGGCACTCGGCCGTCTCGCCAATGTCGTTGTGTCCGCGCCCAGGTACCCAGTATGGCTCGACGCGCGACGCGGGCGGGAGTGCGTCAAAAAGGCCGCGGCCGTGCGCGAGGCTGATCTCGGCGTCGTCGGTGCCGTGTATGATGAGCGTTGGGCAGTGGACATGGCGGATGCGATCGACGTTGGGGAAGACGTCGAGGCAGCCCAAGACGCGGCTACATTGAACGCCGCATGAGGAATCAATTGACGAGGACAGGTCGTTACTTGGAGGTGAGGACGCGCATGCCGCTAAGGAGGCCGCTGTGGACTATGAGTCCGCGAACGGGCTTTTCTGCCGCCAAGTAGATGCTCGGCCCGCTCCCGACTAGACCCGAGTATGTAAGAACAAAGGAGCGCGGGACGACGTGTACCGCTTTGTCCATAGAGGACGACTTCCTTGGATGCGTCTCTGCAAATGTGCGCCGCTGCAAACTCGTAGATGGCGGTGATGTCGGCGTACGTGTTGGCTTCGGATGGGTTGCCGGTCGCACAGGTGTAGCCAGAGTAGTCGTAGCCAAGCACATTTACCTTCAATTCCTACGCACATGCATGAGGCTGATTGTCGAGATGGAGGAAGACGCACCCGCGAAAGCGAGAGGTACCGCAGATACATGCCGCCGCAGTCCGTCGCGTTTCCGTGGCTGAAGATAAGAGTAAACTTGGCTTGGGGATGGCGAAATACAAAGCCTAGAGAGGAGTAAGACATGTGAGCGCATCCATTGCATAGTACATGGAATGTCGTTCCCTGCCTTCGTGTGCACGATCGTGACCGTCGCGGCCGATTCATATTCGCGGTTATCGTCGTCAAAGTGGGTGACCATGATCGATCCATCTGCGTCCTTGGTGAGGTTGTAGGACGGTTGCGGGGGAAAGAATATGAGCGCGGATGCGACGGTCGCCGACGAAAAGCCGCTGCGGACCCAGAGTGCGAACAACGTCCCAGCCACGCCTCCCATCGTGTCTGCTTCGGGCGAGCGATGGAAGATGGAGCATGAGGTGGGTAGGGGGGACCCCGTGACATTTCTTTATTTTAATGGTCACATCACATCATTCCGACCGTGGCTTTTCTAAATCTCAAGGCCCAATGGTCTGTTTTCATATTCCTTTTGCAGGCTAAATCAATCTAAAAGAACGGCGCTCACTCCAATCAAAACAATTTGTTTGTTGAAGAAACACAATCTAGAATTCCGACTCTATAAAAAAGATTATCAATACAAATAAAATCACTCGGTGGACCTCGTTTGCTCGACATGAAACGACCGAAACTGCCAACGACAGTCGCCGCATTCAAATTAGACACTCCGGGTCCACCGCACGAGCGATGCTCAACCTTCTGCGCGGGAAATCGTCAGCGTCGGTCGAACCCGCTCCGGCACGTCAGTCAGCGGGTCCTTCGACAGACATGGAGGACCAGAAGCGGTGGAAGAGCATAGTGGGGATTCCAGCCGCGATTCGTCAGAGCAACTCGTCGCGCCGGTCGTTTGCAAACTTTGGGACGCCGTTTACCATCTACTTTGGATCTCAGACGGGTCGGACGGAGGCGTTGGCGAACCGCCTACACCACGCAGCGACGCGCGAGGGCCTCCGCTCGACAGTGCACGACCTCTACAAGTTCACACCGGACGAGTTCCTCGCCCAGCAAGTCGTCGTCTTTGTGCTCGCGACCTACGCAGGTGGCGCGCCAACCGACAACGCCGCGCACTTTAGCTTCTGGCTTCAGCACGTCAAGGCCGCCAAGCTCGGGCTCAAGAAGAACAAGGTGCTCCAAACTGTCCATTTTGCCGTCCTGGGTTGTGGCGATGCCACGTATGCCGACCACTTCAACGAGTTTGCGACATATGTGGACCGCCGACTCGACGAACTCGGCGGCGCGCGCCTCCTCCCGTATCGACTCGGCGACGTCCATGGCGAGTTTGAGCGGACGTACCGCGAGTGGGAGGCCGCGCTCTTCGGCGCGCTCAAGCCGCCCGACTCGTGCTCGATCGCGCGCCACTCGTTCCTCACGACCCCCGCCGAGAAGCTTCCGCACGGCCTCGCGCCGCGCTTCGCCGTCATCTACGTCTCGATTCCATGCGCGCCAGACTTTTACAAGCGCCGGAAGGAGTCGTATTTGCCGCTCCCGGCCGCCGATGATTTCTTCGAACCGACCAATCTCGTGCTGGACTCGGTCGCGTATGTGCTCACGGAGCCCAAGCCACCCATGCTGCACGTTGACTTTGCCATGCACGTCCCGCCCTTCCTCTACACGAGTGCCGACACGCTCCTCGTGTACCCACAGAACCCACCGGCGCTTGTCGACGCCGTCGCGTCACGTCTCGGGTTCAACCTTGGCAACGACCCGTGGATCCAGCTCATCCCGCCCGATTCGTTCGCCGCCGCCATCGAAGCCACGCCACTGCTCGATCCATTTCCATCGCCGTGTCGACTGGCTGACTGCCTCGCGCGGTATTACGAATTGGCGACCGTGCGTTCGTTCGTTCTTCGTATTTTGACCACTTTTGCCTTGTAGGTCGACCGTGCACTCGTGGCCACGCTGGCCGAGTACGCGACCAACGAGACCGAGCGCGACCGACTCGCCCACCTCGGTGACGACGCCACCGCCTTTGCCGCGACCCTCGGCGACGTACGTCTGAGTCTGACATATGAGTCTGATATCTCATATCTGATATCTGATTCCGATGTATGCGTCTCAAATCTGATATCTGATAGCGCACCCTCGCCGGCACGTTGCGTCTCTTCCCGTCCGTCCACGTGTCACTCCATGTCTTCTTGCATATCGTCCCGCGCATGCGCCCACGGCCGTTCACGATTGCGTCGTCCAACATCGTCACGCCCACCAACGTCCACCTCTGCATCTCGGTCCCGCCCGCGATCGTCTTCCAGGACATCGACCGCTCGGACGGGTTCGTCGGCGCCTTCATCATGGAACTCGCGACCAAGAAGACCCGCCGCATGTCGCTCACGGGCAACGAACCGCGCAACCTCGAAGTCAACTCGCGCCCGACGCTCTTTGGCACGGTCGTGCCGTCGCGTGTGCATCCAAGTCACTCAACGGATCCGCTCGTCTTTGTCGCGACGGGCGCGGGCTTTGCGGTCGTCCGCGCCGTCCTGCTGGACCGATACGCCGAGCCGCATGGGCTGGGGCGGCATCTGGTCTTCTACGGCTGCCGCACAAAAGCATGCATGCCGTATGCGACCGAGATGGGCGAGTGGCAGACACGACTCGACATCGACGTGGTCCTCGCGTGCTCGTCCGACCAAGCAGCAGATGACCATGAAGTGAAGCACCGAACTGTGCAAGAGGCCGTCCGCGCGGAGGCAGGCGCGCTTTTGCAGACACTGGACGAGCATCATGCGCGAATTTACGTATGTGGGGATGCCACGATGGTCGCAGACGTGAAGGAGATTCTCCTCCAGGCAAAACAAGAGCAGCTTACGGACGTCAGCAGTGCCAAGACCGCCGAGTGGATGCTCAACCTGCAGCAAACAGGACAGTATGTAGAGAGCAAGTGTGGGTAAAGGTAAACACTTTCCATCCTCATTTGCATATTCATTGGGGTGTGGCGGGGACAGTGCCAGCGGCGGCGTCTTGCTGCTGTCGCAACCTGTCGCGTTTGATGTCTCGGATGACGCCTGCTCGCATGATCTAAGGAGACGGGAATGAGGATGGGGATGGCATAGAGGGAGAGACGTACCGCCTTCTCCTTCACTTGGATGTCGTGCACAAAGTAGATGATGGAGCCAACACCAACGACGATCGCCGAGAAGACGACGGCTGGCAAGGAAGGGCGACGCATTTCGAATTCGACCATGCGCCAAAACCACGTGCATTCTCATTGGTCGCCTGCCAGGGGGTTAAATTTTACCTTTCGATTTTAAAAAATCGAAAGGTCGAATCTAAAAATTCGAGCGTTTCCAAAAGCCCACAGTCTCACAGACGACAGTTTGATTGGTTTGTTGAAATTGCATCGCAAGATTTGATTGGACATTTGATTTATGATGCCGTAGGCATGAATGTTCTTCCTGCAACAAAGGTCCCCAACGCAAGACACCCAGGAAGGCGCACGCAGTCCGTTGGCGCCACGATGGAGGAAACGCGAGTCGTTTCCCTCTGCATGTGCCGGCACTTGGCCGTGGAAGGATGCACTTGATGCCTTGGTGCGCCCTAAAAGGATCCACCAATCAGAGGAGACGTCGGACCAACTGTTGAACACATCCCTGGCAATTTGGAACACATTTTCATTCCGAGACTGCAATGGAGAAGCTGCGGGCCGTGGACTTTTCGCAAATCGACGCCAACGAGACCGCGTCGGCGGCGGACATGGCGCGCAAGGTATGGAAGAGACATTCATCTTCATCGAGTCACATGAGTTATAGATCTGCACCGACAAGGGTTGGAATCCAGAGGAAGCGGTCCATTTGACCCTTCTGGTGCATTTTTGTTCTCTCCCATTCGGCGTCTCATGCAGACTCTAGGACCTTCTGACCGAGTGCATAAATCGCTCAAATGTGTACGTCGTCGCACATTTCATGACGTTGCTCACACGATCTTGCTCGCAGGCGTCTTGCCGCCGCTGCACCACTTCCACCTCCTTCCGTTATCAACCGTCTGGACCATGAAGCAGCTCATCGCGCGAGAGGATCGTCCGTGCAAGACGTCGTCCAACACGCCATCGCGACGCTTCCTCCCATCACAGCCGTCGACTTGATCTCCGTTCCCAGCCTCAAAGCGCGGCTCACGTCGTTGCGCGACGCATTTCCAGGTCCCAACTTCAATCACGCAGTTGCCGTGAAAGCCAACCCCATCCCGAGCGTCTTGCGGTATCTCGTCCATTCCACCCCCACCTCGACCTCATTCCAACCCACTAGCATCGCGCAAGAAATGGGATTTGGGGCCGAGTGCGCGTCCTTCTCGGAAGTCACGCACTCACTCGCGCTCGGCTTTCCCCCGCGGTCGGTTGTCTACGACTCGCCTTGCAAAACCACGTCGGAACTCACGGCCGCCCTCCGCCAAGGCTGCTACATTAACCTCGACAACCTCGAGGAAATTGCCAAAGTCGAAGCGATTTTTGCAACCATCTACGGCACCGGCGCGCCCGTGCCGCCGCTCCACGACGCGCAGATCGGTCTCCGCATCAACCCCATCGTCGGCGGTGGCACCATTGCATCCACAAGCACCGCCACAAGTACAAGCAAATTCGGATTGCCGTGGACGCCCGAGACCGAGTCCCATCTCCTCGCTCTCTTTGAGGTACCATGCTCCGCATGCTGATGATGCCAACATCTAATACGTCCAGGCCCATGCGTGGCTCCAAGGACTGCACGTGCACGTGGGCTCGCAAGGCTGCGCCGTTGACCTCCTCGTTGCCGGCGCCAAGCGCGCCGTGGACTTTGCTTTGCTCGTGCATGCCCACCTCGGCCGCCGCCAAGTCCGCGTCCTCGACATTGGCGGCGGTCTCCCGACGGTCTACGATGGACTCCGCCACTCGGACTTGTCGTACGCCGACTACGCCGCCCGCCTCCGCGCGCACGTGCCGGCCGTCTTTTCCTTTTTTGTCATGACTGAGTTTGGCCGCTCGATCTTTGTCAAGCCCGGCATCACGCTCACCAAAGTCGAAAGCGTCAAGCAGTGGGCGGGCCAAAACACGTCCGTGGTACATGTCGGCGCCAATCAGTTTCTCCGCACGGCGTATCTGCCGCAGATGTGGCCGCACTCGTTCTCGGTCTTTACCCCCAACGGCGTGCTCAAAGAAGGGTACACTGCTCGCGACAGAAGTGGGTCTTGATGCATGTGTGTGTAGTCCCATGGTGTGCCAGGACATTGCCGGCCCGCTCTGCTTTTCGGGCGATTTCCTCGCGCGCGACGTTTGGCTGCCCCAGATCCAAGCCGGGGATTACGTTGTCGTTCACGACACGGGTGGGTATACGCAATCCATGTACTCCAAGTACAACAGCCGCCCATCGTCTGCCGTTTATGGGTACGAGAGCAGCAGCCCGCCTGCGCTCACGCTGTTCAAGCCCGAAGAAACGATCGACGCTGTCTTGGCCTTTTGGGGCCCTTAATTCTCGTCGTCGTCTTGTTCGTATTCGTGTGGATTGGCTGTCTCGGCATCTTTCGCGTCATCTTTGGCTTGGCGCTTCAACGCCCGTCGACTCACGCTCGCTTGCTTGCGCTACACCATATCTCTCAATGGTTGGTTCATCTGAGTTGGTGGTACCTTGGGCAAACACTCGGCCAAAGTCGTGGGCCAATCCTTGCCCGATTGTATCGATGCCAGAATCTAAGAGCGTCACGAGAGAGTATATAGGACTCTGGGCTTACTTCAAGCACGGTGTTGACGTTCAAAATGTGGTCCGTGTATCTGTCCGTCACGTGTTCCTGGATTGGCAACCGAGCCGTCGCGACGCCGAGCGCCGTCGCCGCCTTGAGTGAACGCCCCTGCACACAGTGAGTCAGGAGACAACATCACTACACGTTACTTTGACGCGGGATCGATCGACTATGCCACCTACGAGGAACTCGCATCATGGCAACCAAGATAGGTCGGTCGTACCAATGACGTAGACCTTGGATGGGTCGACCGTGTCCAAGAGCGTCGTGGCGTCTGGTGTGAGAAAGACAAGGTCCTAAACCACAGAGGCAGGTTGAGAGGGCGTCCATCGAAGGCATGATGCACCTCGGCAGGGAAGAGGTCCCCAACGCTCTCTGGCTTGAGCATGATCGGCCACTTCTTCGCACTGAAGCGATCCAGCGCCGCCTCGATGCGAGAACCTTCCGTGCAATTGGTTACAGTCAGCGAGAACGGATTCTCCATTCGCTTCACGACGCCGTAGCAAAACTTGATCTGCTTGGACAGACTGTTGACTTCCTACTCCAAAAACACTTGTCATTGCTCCCTCGCCGTCGCAAGAATACTTTGTTGCTCATGATCTCGTCGTAACCGCAGTCGATTGCGATGCGCTGACCCTTCTCGGGTGCATTGGCCAGCCGCTCGGCGCGTTCCTTCTCAATCCGGTCCTCTTCCTGGCAAAATGCCTTACGCTCCTCTGTATTGCTCGTGAGCTCGCACGAAGCCATGTACATGACTTGACTACCTGCAGTCATCGCACTCAGCATCTCGCGACGACGTTCCTTCCGCCGGTTCCGCGCCAGAACCGTCTTCTTCACCATCTTCTCTTCGTACGCCTTTTCCTTGTCCTCGTCTGCCATCGTCGCCGTTTGTCGCCCGCGCTCACGCTCCAGCAGTCACGTTATCCGGAGAAAACGGCCTTGAAGCGAATTTTTCCGGCACGTTGAATCTTGCATCAGCCACTGCAACATGCCCCTGTGCACAACTTCTACGTGGCGCGCCGCCATTGCCCGTGGATCAAGCACCGCCATATCACGGCATATGCTAACCTCGAGCACTGTTGGCGTGCCTGGGCGATATGATATACGTCCAAGATTGCATTCAATAGATTTTGATTTGACCTTTGTTACAAGCGCTACGTCCTTTTCAACGGCTCAAGTCGTCTTGGGATTGCAGCCGCGGCCGCCGGCAAGCGTGAGGCAGCTCGTGGACTTGTAGATGGAGAGAAGACTCGTGAGGATGCAAAAAACGTAGGTGCAGACGAAGACAACGACGAGAACGACCCCCGCGACGGCGCTCGAGCCGCCGTGCCGCTTGAGCAGCTGGACATAGGCCTTTTGCGGCGGGAGGAGCACGAGCACAAACATGGACGCGGCCTTGACGGCGAACGTGATGGCAAACGCATACGTGACCTGCCACCGCACGGCCGCGTCGTCGTGCTTGATCGCGTCTTTGCTCACATCAAAGTTGCTGTCTACGAGCTTGGCGAGCACCATGCCAAGGGGCACGCCCATGTTGCCAAAGGTCGAAATGAGCGCGAAGACCGTGCCTTCGTTCCCGACGTCGGCCACTTCAACAAAAATGTAGTTGGTGAAGAGGAAGACGACGACTGTGAACGGAATAGTCACGATCGACTGCGCCAGTTGAAAGTGCTGGCTCCGCACGACGTCCCAAATCCCGACAAATTTCCATGTGGCGTCCAGCGCGATCGTCGCAAGTGTCGCGACCACAATCACGGGCCGCCAGCTCCAGTTGAGCGCGAGGCGGCCCACAAAGTACATGGTGAGCCCGCGCGTGACTTGTGTCGCAACGAAAAATTCGACGTCCGTGAGCGTCTCAACGTGGAACCACGTCGACTTGACAGGGTTGATGGCGGGTGTGTAATAGTTGGTGAACGTCATGTGGAGCAGCTTGAACGCGCAGAGCTGCCAGAGCACGCGCTTCTTGGCGAGATGCCAGAGGGTGGCGAGGTAGACGCGGACGGGCACGCGCGGCGGCGTGGCTTCGACAATCGCCAAGAGCGCCATGCCGAGTCCCAACGTAGAAGGGACGAGGAGGAGGCCGTAGAACGTGTTTGGGTGCATCGCCCACGAGAATGTGCCTTGGTAGTGAAAGTCGTTCATGCAAAAGCCAACGACGAGGCGCGGAAGGATGAACGAGACGTCGCGGACGAGGTAGATCGCGGTTTGGATGCGGCCGCGGATCGCAATGGGTTCGCGCTGGGCATAGTGCACGACCATGGCATCGGACGCAGCGATGGCCATGACGTAGCCAAGGGACGCGACCATGGAAAGCACGACGAAGAGCGCGGCTTGGTTGGGCGCAGCTTCGTTCATGTGGTCGCGGCGGTCGGTCGCGTCAATGTCGGCGGGCTTTTGACCCACGAGGCGGGCGACGCCGTAGTAGGGCGCGGGGAAGGGGACGACCCACATGATGGCGCAGCAAAGCGTGCAAATGGTCCAGCCAAGTACCATGTAGGAGCGGCGGTGGTAGCCAAGGAGGGGAAAGCAGTCGGAGAGGAAGCCAAAGAAGATCTTGGACCAGTAGCCTAAGCCAACGAGGACAAGGTAAGCCGCGGACTGGTAGCCTTGCATGCGGAGGTAGTTTTGGTAGAGGGGGTACTGGAGAGCTTCGAGGCCTCCTTGCATCATGCCGCCGGCCGAGTACTGGGAGAGAAGCGCGATGGATTCCATGGAGCGGAGGTGGAGGGCACCGCCAGGACGGAGCGCGCCAAAGCTCTCTTCAACGGGACTGTCGATGGGCGAGTCTCGCTTGTCGTCGACGAGCATTGTAAATGTGTTGTCATATTCCGTAGTGGTTGGATGAGTTGCAAGGATGGGCGTCGAGAGTTTGGCCGCGAGCGAGTCGTCGACGAGCATGATCTTCTTTGTCTGTCGACCGCCGCCGTTCATGATGGTACTGGTTGCTCTCGACGGGATGCAATGTGAAATGCCAAGGAGGTGGATTCTTGGCCGCCCGTTGGGACAAATCGTCGGAAAGCAACATCCACGGTTGACTCCCAAATACGACGAACACACGTCTGAGAAAAGGTTCAAAGGAAACGACTGTCGCGTGGTTGTGATTTTACAAAGTGGCACTAGTCGTCTGGTCGCATTCGAGATGAGGTGCATCGACTCACGGCATTGGGACCTCTGTGGACTTGGGGCTCCCAACGGAATCCGGTCAGGCAAGTGGCGTTGCTTGGGTTTCGATTGCAAGGTCAAGTTGCATTCAAAACTCAACACATGTTAGGTACAGTTTGGTGGTAATGCCAACCATTTTGAATAATGGACACTACACTGTCACTCGGCATCTCAAGCAACCCATTCATGGTGCACCCCCAAGAACGTCTAAAGCTTGCGAAGGTGATTCTGAAGCGGCTATTCTTCTTTGGGCATCTCTTATTTACCACAAAAGGACGCTCCCCAATGGATTCTGATTCAATGACTTTCGAGCAGGTGAAGACTGGAGTGTTTTGGATGCGTCCCTTGTGCGAGCGCTTTGTCCCCTCCCACTGAAATTGGCTCCATATGCGGGCATGCGAAGTGCACCCTTGACGATGCAATGGAGGACGAGCCCATTTTATTATGTGGCTGCAAGTGCAGCCGCACCCGTGTCATGGTGCCGCCTCATATGTCCACCCCATCGCACACGCTGGCGTTTGTGGGCCCTTTAGAGTGACATTGGCTGGAGGACGCAATCGTCTCCGCTTGCACAATGTCCAACGCAATGCTCAACTTCGCCTTCTGACGGCAGCAATTGTTCGTCAAAAGATAATACACCGCACTACAGAACCAGCGACGAGCTCCAACTTGAACTCGAAATGGGCGCTTCGTGAGGACCGCAAGCAATATGTCGTCCCACTCTGTCAAAGCGTCATTGGTAAGGATCAGAATCAGATCGTCCTGACAAGGCAACTTGACAAAGCAACTAAAATAATATACTAGTATTTAAAATACGCACGGCTCTCACTCGATCGTAAAGCCCGTGACTTCCATTTTGATGACCATCGTGAGGGCGGTTTCGAGGTCCTTCTTGGTCGCGTACATGGGGAGGTCGAGTCGGTTGAAGCACGTGTGGGCGCGTGGGTAGAGACACTCTTCCTTCTTGATGCCTTGGATCGCAAAGAGACAGATGCGGCCGTCGTTCATCGTGAGCGTCTTGAAACCCTGCACCGGCACGCGCGCCGACCCGGTCGTAAACTGGAGCAGCCGCGCGCGCTGCTCGGTCGAAAATTCCGCCACGACCTGCCAGAACCACTCGATCACGACCGGATCGCACTCGCCAATGTACGTCGT
>VJMH01000390.1:0-13597 GCA_009835185.1 Aphanomyces stellatus
CCAATTGGCGACCTTGAGCATATCCACGCCGTCGTCCAGCCATGGCTAGCCATCTATGGCCTCTGTCGCCTGACGCTCTTGACCGCATGGAAACCAGCTTTGACGAGAACCTTGCTTCTCCATGCCGCCTTTGTCGGGGACGTGAGCGAGCTTGAATGTCTCTTGGCATCCCTTCCAGTTGCCACCGAGACCACGAGCTTGCTGGACGAGCTGGCTCATGTAGCTGCATCCCAAGGACATCTTTTTGTCCTCGATGTCCTCGAACGACAAGACAAGTACGGTGGACACAGCGCCCATACACTGCAAGTTGCAGCGTTCGCCGGCCAACTATTCGTACTGCAGCGATTCGCCACAGCCTCGGATACGACCAAGTCTTTACCGCTCTTTGGACCACATGTGTTGGAATGGGCGGCGGCTGGTGGTGACTTGACTGTGGTCGAGTGGCTCGTCACCACTCAAATGGGTGGCGGTGGCGTGTCGTCTCCTGCGATTGTCTTGGCGGCCAGCCATGGACACTGCCACGTCATCGAATGGTTTGTCAAGCACAATCACACCCAAGGCAACTTGTCAGAGGCTGTGGCTGGAGCTGCCGCCAATGGCCATCTGGCATGCGTGCAGTATTTGTACGACCGTGGTTCTAAATGTCCGACCTTTGGCTTGGAGATGGCCGCAGCCAATGGGCATATGGCCGTCGTACATTATTTGATCGCCAGTGGATGGGGCGGTAGTACTATCATGGCAGCGTATTTGGCACAGAAGAATGGTCATTCGGAGGTCGTACAATGTTTGTCTGATGGCCCAGTCATCCGGAGCAACAGTTAAGTTTTCTGTTCCCCGTATAATTGACAGTGAATATTCCGCCAGACCAGCCACTTAGAATGCATTGTGTGAATGTTTATCAATGGACAGAATGGTCATTTGGACGTCGCAACAACATCCGCAACAAGAGGTGAGTCAAATGCCGACTGGAAAAACCAAACATAGAGAATCATGATAAATTAAATACAATGGGCATGGAATATGCTGGGGGATATTGATACTCATACGAACGTGGTGGGGTCACGAGCACCCGCGTATGAAAACCCACACTTAAAGGAACTCGAGACTTGTTCTCGACGAAGAGTCGACGTTTTGTTCCCATCATCAACTGGCCAATGGGGAACCCTCATTGGATGGACCAATCAGAACGCCTCGATCCACTTGGCCGTTCACCACAATCGATGTCAGCGGCAGCGACCGTCTTCGACTCGCATGAGCTCCTCAAGGCCATCTGGGCGTACCAAGTTGGCACATACGAAGACTTTCTACCTCTGCAACGCCTTCCCTCGCTCACGTTCCAGCGCCGAGATCGTGACATGGCCCTTCCCGTCGCCAACTTGGCCACAATCCATTCACTCCTCACGCCTTGGTATGCCCAGAACGGTCTCGTGCGACTTCCTCTCTTGCTTCGTGCCATGCCTCAAACCAAATGCGCGCTACTGGCCCACGCAGCCTCGGTCGGCGATCTCCCCGTGCTCCAAGTCGTCTTCTCGTCCACAAGTCGAGGAGTCGCTCTCGCCAGTTTGATGGCCAACCTCGTCGACATTGCGGCCGCCGCGGGTCATCTTCATGTACTCGAGTTTCTCGAACGGCAGGGCCATTGTGGGTACACAAGCCACACCCTGCGATTCGCGGCATTCGCCGGCCAGCTGTCTCTTCTTGAGAGGTTTGCGTCTCTGGCCGAGTCCAGCGACGCCATCCACCAGCTCTTTGGACCACAACTCATGGACTGGGCCGCCGCTGGCGGTCAACTTGATGTCGTCCAATGGCTCCACGCGACCCGCACGGAAGGCTGCACGTCGAATGCAATCAATTTGGCTGCGACGCACGGTCACGTGCACGTGCTGGCGTGGCTCACGGCGCATCGCACGGAAGGCTGCACGTCACGTGCTGTGGCCGGGGCAGCGGCCAATGGCCATCTGGCATGTGTTGAATACTTGTACGACCGAGGTACGTGGACCGACAAGTGTCCGACCTATGGCATCGACATGGCCGCTGCCAACGGCCATCTTGAGGTCGTACACTATTTATTGGCTCGCGACTTGGCCACGGAAACCCCGCTGTCCATGGATCTCGCCGCCAAAAATGGCCATCTG
Organism: Aphanomyces stellatus; assembly: GCA_009835185.1. Taxonomy (NCBI): domain Eukaryota; phylum Oomycota; class Saprolegniomycetes; order Saprolegniales; family Verrucalvaceae; genus Aphanomyces; species Aphanomyces stellatus. Next base: position 2,136 of record VJMH01000390.1, read on the forward strand.
GAAGTGCTTCAGTACTTGCACACCCATGTGGGCTCGCACGGATGCACGGTGGACGCGCTGGACGCGGCGGCCGGCAATGGACATTTGGAGGTCGTCCAATACTTGACGGAACATTGCCACGCGGTGGCCACGTCGCGAGCGATGGACCGGGCGGCTGCCAATGGCCACCTGGGGGTCGTCCAATACTTGCACGACCACCGGTTAGAAGGTTGTACGACCAATGCCATGACGATGGCGGCTTTGCATGGCCATCTGGATGTCGTACAGTGGCTGCGGGAGCATCGACGAGAAGGCTGTGTTGCGTGGGCGCTTCATTTTGCCAAAGATGCCGCCGTCGTTGCCTACTTGCAAGAGATGCCACCCGAATTCGTCCAAGAATTCTATGGTTTGGGCTTGGATCGCATTTTGGACGACGAGGAGCGTCGCCGCAACGCCGAGTTGGGAATGTAGCCTGCCAGTCGTGTGGCAACCTTGACCCTAGCCCTCTATACTGGACATTTTGTGATTTAATACGAGTACAATGATGGAATAACCCTCTTAGGGCTGTACATTGAATTAATTTATGTGGACGCTTGCATCAGGATGACCTACTTGCTAAACGGACAACTCGAGGCATTCACAGTACCACAAAAGTTGGCCGATGGGAGTACTTTTAACGTTGTGTTGTCGCACGGGTTGGGAATTTGTGTCTTGTTGTGTAGGTCGCGGATCGACACGACGCGATAGAGGTAGACACTCGAGTAGTTGAGCGGGTGCGGGTCGGCGAACGCTATCGTGTGGGCCTTTGTGCCAATCAAAAACGAACACGCGTGTTCAAACGGCGCTGTCAGAAACGCATCGGGCGTGGCGGCGTCGGCGGGGCAGTCTCTCGGGCGGTTGTATCGCACGATTGCATACGATTGGCTCTTGGTCGCGTTGAGAAAGAGTTTGAGCGTGGCGTGGATGGGGGTAGGGTCGTGGAGACGGGGGACGGTGGGGGAGAGCACAAGGCGTGTAGGGAAGAGCACATTGAAAGGATCCGTTGGTCCATGGATGACCAAGCCATAGTCGCGCGCGATGGGAATCGAGCCGCCCGTCGAAAAAGCCATGCGCGTCCCGTCTTGGTTGTTGGGACTTGTGCCTTGCCACTGGTCAAAGGTTCGAGTCGCGACTGCGCCCTCTTGCTGCGTGATGCATTGTGTGGCCGAGGGGTTTGATGGGTTGAGGCCCTTGAGCAGACTATGGATGGACAACGTGTCGCTGCCATTGTAGTGCACCGTGTCGGTCGGGTGGGTTGACGTAAACCCAACAGCTGGCATGATGTGGTCGTAATCGGCGTTGGGGGATTTAGCGTCGCACGCGTAGCTCACGACCAAGACGGGTTCGAATGCCGCGAGGTGCTGCTTGACCCAAAGCAAGTACGACTGCACCCCACCTTGTGCTTCGTGGTAATCCCAGAAAGAAAACTCGAGGCGGAGGTCTTGCATCTGCTGGACGAGCTTGGACCCGCGAGCGTCGTCGGTCGGGAGGACGATCGTGAGTTGATCGACGTCTTCCATGCGCCGTGCGGTTTCCGGTGCGATCCACATGCCGAAGTACTGCCCTGCCAAGGACAAGGCAGTTTCGCCGCAGTAACCTAAGTCGGTCGGGTCGAACGGCTGCTCGCGCCACGGGATGTCGAGAAGAACGTCCTGTGGGAGGAATGGATCGAGCGGTCGACCGGCGCGCGGCCGTGGGTTTACAGCGCCGTCGAGCGGCGCGAGGGTATCGCTGCTGTCGTCGTCGTCGTCGTCGCTGGGTGTAACGATCAAGACGACGGCCAACACCCCAAGGAGGACGAGGATCACGAGGACCGTTGGTTGAAAGTATCGGTGGCGCATCACCGTCGTCACGGAGGAAGGAGACGACGATGGGGAGGCCGAATACGGCGCCGACGACGCCATTTGAAATGAAGCCATCGCACGCAACGAGCCACATCGTGGGCTGCAACCGCTGGCGTGGCCGCGTTGATTTGATTGGTCTATTCTTGGTGCCCTTGGAATCGTGGCACCGTGTGGCTTCGTGACTGAATGTGGGACAGGCAGACTTGGCCATGTTCTGGTTGAAACAAAATGTCAAAAGAGCATTGAAGAAATTATGCCATCCTTCTTTTGATACTTTATCGACGTGGCACAGAGGACAGCACAAGGAGTCTGGTGCGCACTCGAGGAATTCACTGCTTCAACTGCACTGCTGCGCCTGCAACAACAGCTGAAGCAAGGGGGTCGAAAGTGGTGCGACGAACTTTCGATCGCAAGTTGTGGCAGGTCAACATTATATCATTTCAATTTTCGGTTCAAATGATACAATATATTTTCCAGAACAAAGAAACTGAGCTGTTTGTTGAGCTGAGCCTTGTTCGCTCACAATAATCGATTTTTCGTCTCGAAAGCCATTGAATTTTATTAAATTTGGGTGCTGTTTACCCATCGTGAAAAAACTCAACGTTTGTATGCAAAATAGTTCATGTCCACCGTTGCTATTTGAGTTGTGACATATTTTGAAAAAATTCTCCAGATATAGCGACTTATTCTGAGCGACACGGTGCGTGGAGAACTCTGGTCTGTGACTTCACGCGCCGTGTATTTGTGCGGACACTGATTCCGATCCCAGGGTGACACCGGCGTGTCCGTCATGAGGTTCAAGTCGCACACTTCTGACACACTTCTGCGTCTTTATGAACGCAAGCTTTTTGTCCAACTTCCAAGGGCCTGCTGGCTATAGGCAACTCTCGACGAGAAACTGTGCGTCAAAATATCGTTAAAATCAAATAACTGATACTCTGGAGTACGATTTTCTCCAAAGTGATACTTTCGAATGACAGAGATTTCTTTGCGTGTGATTGGTCCGTTCCACGTGCCACCCAGCCTCTCGGCGCCGCTGCCACAGCGACTGTCCACCTCGCCCCCCGCATGTTCAACCCGCTGCTCACGCTCGTCTGGGTCTGCTGCGGGTACATCGTCGGCCGCGTTGACGTCGCCGGCTACGTCCGTGCGTTCTGCGCCGAGATCTACACTCTGCCGCTCACGCACAAGGGATGGGTCGCTGGCTCGTTGCTCGTCCTCATCGGGTTCTACCTGGTCCTGCTCGTGCCGCTGCTCTCAATTGCGTCGCGCGAATCCCGCGCCAGCGGCCACCACCCCGGCATCATGCACACGTCGTTCCGCAGCGAAATCCGCCGCCGCGGCAGCTATAGCATGAATTACATCAACGACATCAAGTCACACGTGCTCGCGCGGTCATAACAATGCTCTCGTTACTCTTAAAACATATTGTTGCTATCGTATCGCTCCATCGCACCCGAGACAGCGTCCACGACGCGCTTCTCGTTCATAATGTACACGAAACGGAAGCCGCCCGTCTCGTCAAAGCGCTGGACCGTGCGCAGGCGGCGCGCATTGTCGATGGACGTGATGGTCTCCACCATCACAGGTCGACCTACGTCGGTCAATTAAGACTCGTGAATGGGTTGCCTCGCCACGCACCGGTGCGCTTGGACGTCGCTGTGATGATCAAAATGTTCAACCCCACTTCCTGCATGGTAATGTCGCTGCCGCGCAACGACGGGTCGTCCGTTTCCACCTTCGCATAGATTTGAATTTCCACGACATAAGTGTCTTTCTCGTACCTTCAAGATGCCATCGGCCGCCGGCTTGATCCACGAATACTAGACATATGGGGGTGAGCGACCGTGGAAGGGGAATGCGACGATATCTACCTGTGTGGTCGTAAGTCCACTGATGGACGTACGCATTTGGCGCAAATGCCACACTCCTACGAAAATTGAGGTGCACGATTGAAATTGTTTTCAGACAATGGCACCATTTACCTTCTTCGCGGTAGGCCAATTCTGACGAGCACACTTGCGAGCCCTCTTCTTGGGCTGGAATCGACGTCAGATCGCCGTTCCAGCGCCCTTCCATGCTGCAACATCGTTGTAAGTCATTCCATAATTGTACGTCGCATATGCGTCCACCTACCTTGGCAAGACGTGGTAGCTGCAGCCGTTGACAAGCACAGAGAGTTGGTTGAAAAAGGTTCGGCCACTCGCTGTGTGGGACAAGGACAATGTCAGATGCCGTCGCCACTTGAGACGACTACCTTTGGTCGGAGGCGGCGCAGAGGGCTTGGCAGTCATGCGAGAAATGATGCTTTTGTCGAAACCGAGGTGGTGGACAGTGCCGTCTTCGCCTGCAGCCCAAATGTTGTCTGCTTTCTCTCCATCAGCACCCCAGGCTCAACATAAAAGTCCAATCCTACCTTGTTGCATCATGCGTAAATTCGCTTGCTCGTGCATGCGTCGTTGTTTGATTGCATCCGCCAAAAGCTCGTAGTTGACGCCGTGGAAAGGTTCATGCAGTGTTTCAATGTGCACCAACACGGCGCCGTCGGTGATGCCGTGCTCGGCAATCGACTTCTCGTCTTGCAATTCCTTCCCCTTGTGAAGGAGCACTATGTAATCGGCGCGGCCTTGGACTTTTCCGCTCTTTTGGTAGGCCGCCTACATCAGCAAGTGTCATCATCCGGGTCCTGAGGCAGCGCCAAACTGATACCTTGACGGCGGCAATGCTGTCATTCGGGTCGATTTGGAGCGGCACAGAGTACGACTACAAGTTGGTTAGCCTTATGCAGGAAGTGTACATGCGTACCTCGTTCTTGATTTGGAGGTTCACGGCCATGTTCTGTCGGATGTCTCTCGTGGAAAAATGGGGAGTGAGAGCGCCACCGTGCAACGTATCTTTGCGGTGGTGGCATTTCAGTCGTTTTGATTGGTCAAAACATTTCGACAAGCGAGTTCGATTGGTCAGAATAGAACTTCAACTGCATCATTAATCGAATTTAATTTAAAAATGTAGAAGTGCATACAAATACATAGATAAACTATATGACGGGGAATAATATTTGACCTGCCGTCAGAATCCAAGGACCTTTTCGAGGGGATGCCAGCACATTCGGGTTCATTTCTAGAAAAGTACGCAAAGGACATCATCATCGTGGGTGGCAAATATGCAAGATGGAAGACGACTCGAGTTGTCGCGTTTCGAAGCAACACGCAAGTCAATCTGCGATTGACAAGACGGCTTGGTGGGCTCTGCATAATGCATCATGGAGGGTAACCAAACCTCGGTAAAATGTTTGGTGACGATGGGGTCTTGTGGGCTTGAATGATCGTTCAAAATTGGCTCTAACGTTACTTCAAAGTACTACGTAGTACGTCATGAAACATGGCCATATTGCGCAGACACTTTCTCTTCAAGCGCAAAAACGCAACTTGCTCGCAAGACATTTTGAAGTTGAAGCATTCGGAGCGCACTTCCATCGACCCGTTCTTAACAAAACCGTACACCCACCCCTTGGGGCCTACTCCGCGGAAAAAGACCCTACAAGGAAAGACTGTCATTCAACGCAACCAACCTCGTCTGCAAGACATATAGCCATCTATCTATAGCTGTAAAAGTGTTGTCCATTTTGGTGGAAAGAGATCGTGGTGCCCTTCAATTGGCTCTCATTGGGGGGGTCCAAATAATTGATTTTTTATACCCCCCCCTCCCCCCAAAAGTGTTGGTGTCGACGCATTCATCTTGATTCTTGATGGCGTCGTCGACTGGGTGGTGGCACATTCCGGCGCTGGTCGCGACGATTGCGGTCCTGGGCGTCGCGCTCGTCCAGTTTACGCTGGAGCCAGAGTATGATGACGCATCACTTGCTGACGTGATCTTGTTGACGCGATCCCGTAGATCTGTGAGCAAAAAGAAGCATGCGATGCACCTCCTCGCCGAAGTCCAAGCGATTTCGGATGGCGTCCTGGCCAAGTTGACGGCCCTGGAGGCAGACACGGCGCTCTTCCTCGACAAGGCGGCCACGGAAGACGAAGATGAAGCGTCCAACGACGTGCCGCTCAACTCGTGTAGACCTCCAAGCAATCTGAAGATGGTAACCCCACTCTGTAGACTACCATTTCGATTCGTCGGGCAAGAAGCTCAAGACCAAATGGGACAACTACGACGTTGACGCGGAGCTGACCAAGCTCGACGAAGATGACGACGGCGCGTCGATCGAGGTCAAGCCCACGGCCGCGGCGCCGCCCAAGCCCAAGCCAACTCAAACACAACTCGTGCGCCGCGCTGGCGAAATCGAGCACGAATTCGAAGCGGTGGGTCAACACTCTTTTGAGTTTGACGTTGAGTTTGCGTCTAGATCTTGTCGTATTTGGACACAATCCGCGGCGACGAAGACGTACGCATCGTCCGCAAGCAACTGGTCGGCGCGATCAACGACACGTACTTGGTGCGCCTCGACACTGTCAAGGGCCAACTCCATTAAGCCAAGCTCTCATGTTTACGTATTCTCCATCAGGACGCCACGCTCGTCTTCATGACGTTGTGGAAGAACGTTGGCGCATGCAGCGACCCACGGGCGATGCCCAAGTAGCAGCTCGCTTGCTTCATCATGCCAATCTCGTTGAGATCGAGCGCAAGACGGTAGGCCTGCTCAAAGTACCGCGCGGCCTTGTCGTGCTTGAGCTCGCGCGTCGCGAGGAAACCAAGCTGCATCCACGCGTTGACTTCGGCCGATCGGTCTTGGACGCTCTGGATGAGCTGGAGGTGCTGGTCCATGCACGCAGTGGCCGTGGCCATGTCGTTCTAGACAAAAGGGTAATTGGGTATGTGGCCTGAGACGGGGCACGAACCTGCCGACTGGCCAAGAGCCCAAGGTTGCCCACGGCGATGCTTTGCCCGTACGCGCTATTGAGTCGAATGGCGAGACGCAGCGCTTCTTGGTGGTGCTTGGCGGCCTCGACCGACTAGACTCAGATCGAATCAGTTTGACGACTCAGAGAATCAGACCCGCGCGAGGCTGCCCAGCGTGAGGCCCAAGTTGGTGTGGGCAACAAAGAGCCCAGCGTCGTCGACGTCCATCTCCGAGTGGCTCTGGTGAAACGTGAGCGCGAGCTGGAGGTCCGCGCTTTCGGCATCGACAAAGCGGCCCGTGTACCCAACGTCCAACGACGAGGACAACTAGTCCTCGAAGGTCATGGACAAGGTTGTCTATGCGTCGGACCTGGTAGTCGACGCCAATGCACGAGAGCACGAGTGCACGGAACTGCACGTTGTCGCTGTCCTGGAGCAGTGCGAGAGCTTTCTTGTACACGTCAATTCCAGTCACAAAATCGTCCAAATTGTCATGGACGATGCCCATACTAGAGTACGTCAACGTCAGCACAATACGAAACGAGCGGTCAGGAAGGCTTGACGTCACCAAAAGTACGCCAGCGCTTCTTGCTCGGCGCGTCCCGCCCGTTTGCTCGACGTGGCCTAATATAACGTAGAGTCGACGCAATCAATCATGCGCGCCGTACGAGCATTGCGTAATCCTTGAGGCGCTTGGTTTCCGCCGCGGTTTCCTTGGGCTTGTCCAGGTTGACGAGCGGCGGCTGGGGAATGTTGATGGGCAGCGTCGATTCTGCGTGCTTTCGTCGGGCGATGGCCCGCGCCGAAAAGATGGTTTGGCGCACGCGGGCGTCACGTGTCATGCTGGGCACGCGCGGCGGCGTGTTCATCTCAAGGAGAAAATTAGATTCGAAAAGGACGATATCATTACCATGAGGGGCGCGTCCATGCGTTGCGGTAGATCAATTTGAGGTGTGGCTTCAGCCAGTTGCGATCCTTGGTTGGTCGGTGCGATAGGTTCAATCTCACTACAACACAACCACGAAAGATCAGCCGTTGATCGGAACACAACGACCACCGACAGGAGGTAGTCTTACATGGGGGGTGCCAAGGGTTTGCCATCTCGGATCATCATGGTGGTGCTTGGAAGGCTCGACGAAAAAGGGTGCAAGGGGCGAAACGAATGATAGCAGTTTCATATTCGGTTTCAACTTTCTGGCAGTTACGCGTTGACATGTGTGTGTGATGGTCGATTCCTGCGACAGGACGTTGATTGTATTCGAGGGTCTCAAACGCAGCGTCGGTCCAACACACATCACACATAAAGTTGTGTTGAAGGATCGGCTGCAATACGTGCCGTCCATTCAATAGTCTGTCGAGAACGCCTCGTGTCTGTATGAACTGTGTGGTCCCAAATCATCGATGGTACATTAGCAAAATCTACCGAGTCATCCAAAGTACACCTCCTGGATCGCACATACAACAAACCTTCCTCACGGTCTTCCGTCGCGGCCATCGACCACGAGCCCAAGCGCCCGGACTTGCTTGGCAAACTGCGTCAACACGACCGCGAGTCGGCGGCCGCCCAGCACGACCCGCGCTTCCGCCGTCTTGACCACGCGCTGTACGTACGCGTCGTCGGGGCAATCGACGTGGCATGCACGCTCGTCGCAGGCAAAGCCCGTCAAATCCGCGTACGCCACCCGCCCCGCCACGTCGTGGCTTTCTGCCAGCGTCGCGGCCACGAGACGGTCCACCATCGCCCGCTCAAACCCGTCGTATGGTACGTCTTGCCACTCGCCAAAGGTCAACGGGTCGGCAAGCCGCGCATAGGTCAGCAGCAAATGCGTCGCGTTGGCGTTGATGGCACGTCGCGTTGCCGAGTCGGCGTCCATGGCTGGGGACCAGTCGGCAGTGTAGACGCCGCCGATGCTGTCCCAAAGAGCGTGTAAATTTGGCGCGGCGCAGGGCGGGTGAAGGCCGAGCTGGGTGCCACCGGCGTCGCCATGCGGCAAATAGGTGGCTGAGTAGGCCGTGGCGGCGTGAAGTGGGTTGTGGATATCACCGAAGATGTGGATGAAGAGTCGGAGGGCTTGGTTGGCGGTCCATGGGGAATGAGTGGTCCGCAGCGTTTGAACAATGCCGGTGAGGACTTGGTCGGCTGAGCCACCGAGCGAGGGTGACGACGCGCTGGTTGGCGTGGCTTTTTTGTTGCCGAGGAGCGTTGACTCGGACGTTGTATGTGGAAACGGCACGGGTTTGTCGGCAAAGTGCCACGAGTTGTAGAGTTCCCACGATGGCGTCAGGGCCGATGGACAAAAGGTCGAGACGACGGAATTGCACTTGATCAAATCCGCCCAAATGGCCGCCGTTGTGATGTCACCCGTGTTGGGAAAGTCTGTGTCCCATTGCCGGAGCACCAAATGAAGCGTCTCGACGTCCGACGCGTTCATGCACTGCGACGCAATCTGCCCCACGAGCATGTGCCCGCTGTCCCACCAAGCCATGATGGGCGAGAGGCAGCCACAGAGGAGTAGGGGTGTAAGCCAGGGAGAAGGGCGGCAGACAGGCATCCAAACGAAGAGAGCTTAAATAAAAGATATCATCGATTTGATAGGCAAACATTAGTAGCTTCCAAGTAATACGTATTAGATATTTCATAACTTGACAAAAAGTAAATTTGGGTTTAACCAAATCCACGTCATTCTCCGGACACTGGTTATTTTTTGAATTTTCAATTGTCGATTTGGAACAATTTGGGAGGGTCCTGCACATACAATCGCTCCCATTGGCTTAAATTTATATATGCGATTTAATTGGTTAAAACTGACCAATCATATCCGGAATGAGTTTTCTTGCGTTTCTGTGTGATCACGAAAACACGCAAAATTAGGAGTAAAAAAATTCAATAGTACTAGTAGCATAAACACCTACTAGATAAAATATCAATTGTTGAGTTTTGATTCGTTGCTTGAAAGCGCTTCAAGCAAACGCAACGCTCTTGGCTCAAGCGTACGCCACCGACACGACCAACAGCTTTGACGCGCTCAAGGAAGTGTCGTACGCCGACTTTATCACGGCTATGAACGGCAAGGACTCTAAGAATGTCCAAAACATCTTGGCCTCGTACGACCAAGTTGCGTACAAGCGCCTCGATATATAAATTGCACAATGACCAAGGGGTCATGGTGCAATTTATATATCGAGGCGCAAGGGCGTTGCTACATCCTTGTTCGTTGCAAACGTACATGGATGCGTTGATCGCAACAGCCGAGCGCAACATTGCCTAGGGCGGTAAGCAGTTGTGTGTTGTCTTGACCCAACTCGCACGTCAAATCAGCGTGCTCCAGTTGCTCGGCCCGTACACCCCCCAACCCCCCCACAGTCTCCCCCACCCCTCCCTTGACCTGCACAACCGACGCCAACACCGACGACTATGCAGGGGTTGATTTGACCAACACGGCTCAGACGTGCGCGGATGCGTGCTGCGCCACTGCTAGGCCACCGATGGCTGCAAGGTCACAGACTACAATGGCGGCACGTGCTGGTTGACGTCCCGCGGTGCCATCTCGGGCACGGTCAAGGACGTTCCTGCCTCGTGCGGCACTGTACAAGTGAATGCCGATTTCTTTGGCAACGACCTTGCCCAAACGGTCCAAACCTACCCTGATTTGTGCTGCGACGACCCCTCGACAATGTTGAGCGACCAATCCACTGACCCGTACTTGCCCCCCACAGCATCCCACAGCGCGTGCAAGTTGGTGGCAGGGCACGGACTGTTCAAGTTCCAAAAGTTGCCGCCGACGTCGCCGCCAGACGCAAGGGGAAAGTCGGGACCGCTGCCGTTGACACTGTGCACGGGGTTTTGCATGTCCCCATGATGTGGATGAGCATGCGCAGACCAAAGTTGGCGGCGTGGTTCGACTGCGTCTTGCCAAACATAACAAACATCTTCCTTGGCCAAACACTGGGTCGCGATTTTGGACACGACCATGTGCTCATTGTCCCACCAGCCATGGGCAGAGTGGGCGGTGGCGGCAAGGACCACCAACGCAATAAAGCAAGTCTTCATTTTGGCAGTGAGAAACGAAAAGTGAGCGCTGCAACTTGACCCGCCAAGCGAAACCAAGTGCGAGCAAGAGAAACGTTGCACCTCTCTGTCAACTTCATGTTAATCGCGCACTGATCCCTTGCACACACAAATTCAGTTTGATTTCGCATTAGCATGATATGCTTGGTGGGGTCGCTGTGCATATCCCGACTTTGGCCACCAAGCTGCCACTAACTGTTGCGACTTTCTAACAGCTGGCAAAGTTCGAAGGGGATAAAGGGACCAGGGTGGTTTTTGTGGTGAAAAGCATCATAGACGCGGAAATATGGTCCATCCTCAGTGGTCCGCACATGCAAGTTGGGCGAAAGTTCAAACATTCCCAGTTATGTAAAGGCTTTTGTGAAGGTCAGTCTCGACTGTGGTGGAGTGCCACCCCCGTGGTTCTTGGAGATTCAGCGCCATGTCCAATTCGAGAACCGACGACCTCATGTCTGAGAATACACAAATAGGTCATTGTAACACTGCAGAGGAAATTGTGGAATGAATACATGTTAGAACCTCTTATCTACAACTAAGTGTTTCATTGAAGTATAGTAAATCTCATATAAACGTGCACTCGACGCGTGCACTCGACGCGTGCACTCGACGGAAGTTGTTTCCTGTGATCTCGAAAAGTCCCAATGAGTTGCGCAACCTGGTGCGTCAGCGTGACTTAATGGCAG
>VJMH01000393.1:0-10336 GCA_009835185.1 Aphanomyces stellatus
GACAACCAAACGTACCCAAGCGCATGCGATTTCCAAAATGCAAAGTGCGCGACCCCAACGTTGACGCTGGTTAAGCGAGGTGAATGCGACGACAATGGACGGTTGTTTGCAGCACGCCCGAGCAACTTGACCAACGACACGACGACCACTGCCCCCAAGAACGTCATCACAGTGGCCCCGACGACGGCCAAGCCCACGACGGCAGTGCCCTCGGGTGCGTCCCAGCCACTCGTTGCATCGATGGCCGTTGGTGTGGCGCTTGCGGTCGTGGGTACTGTTGTTGGTGCCTGATAAAGACTTTGGCACGCAATTAACGTTCCATGATAATGATACTTTTATGAGATATTTGGAAGATGTTACTGGGATTGTAAGGCCTGAATCTGGCAATGTTTTGAAGTACATCCACTGCCCGACGACGTTGGGTGTTGGAGTTGTCATGGAACGACTGGCTACCCCTGCTTTTCAAGTCCAGTTGTCAATCTTCCACGTATCATTGTCAGCGCTCAGGTGTTTGCAAGTACAACAACTCGGGCGTATTCATTAGCCAGCCAACGGGCCGAGTTGAATCAATGGAGGGGAGTCGCCTCGCTTATTTTCTGTCGCCATGATGTTCGATCAGGGCGGCAATATCCAACCGACCGTTCTCGACCGCGTAATCCTTTGCCGTCTTTCCATCCTTCAAGACATACTAAGTATATTGTGGGTCGTACGACAAGTCAGCGTACCTTGTTTATCATTTCCACGCTCGCGCCGGCGGTGAGCAACCTTCGCACCGTTTCCTCGTGTCCATAATTGGATGCGCCCATCAACGGCGTGAATCCATTCTATACGTGTGTGATCGAATGCTATTTCGATCGGACGTCGTACATTGGTGGCTTTGTTTACATGAGCCCCTTGGGCCAAGAGTAGCGCCACAACGTCTGCGTGCCCGTTCCAGGATGCCACATAGAGGGGCGTGGAGCCATCCTTGTTTTATATGAGACTTGAGACTAAAGTTAAGCGTGTACTTCCGTGTCGGCAATGTCAATCTGTGCCCCGCTTGCGAGGAGCAGCCTCGTGACGTCCACGTGACCATTCCAGCAGGCCACATTCAGAGCCGAGGACCCATACTATTGTTACGATATTGAATTGGAGATTGGGAATCGCAGTACCCACTCTGGATTGGACCAGTTGATGAATTCGTGGATTGTCTTGCGCCCAACCAGCCGACGGACGGCTACCACGTCCCCATGAAAAGCTGCACGGAAGAGGTCCCTTCCATTCTCTGATGAGTTGTCCTTGCTTTTCCGGGGCATCCGTCTAAATCGAACATGAAACGGCGTGGGTGGAGCGCTGAGGAATTCCATCTCACGAGCGAGAACTCGGAACCGACTCCGCCCGAACGGATTTTGATTTGACTGTTGAATGCAACACGAAAACTAGTTTCCAGTCTTTCCATTGGACAGAAAATTCCCCTTCGCGTGATTTGATTGGTTCAGACATCGAACGATCAATTCAACGAGTCGGGACAAAACAGTGGACAGCGGGAATTATCGAGAGTCACACATTTCCCTAGGTCCATTTCTGCACACCCGTGCGAGCCAAAGTCAACCGCGTGAGAACACTCCATTTTTGGTACACATTGCACGCAACCTGAATCGTGTCTTTTGTTACTTCCAATGCCTTTTCTCAACACCGTCGGGTTTTAAGGTAGCTTTAGAGGTACGAGGCGGTGACCAGAAGCAACGCGGCGGCGGCGGCAGTCGTGGTCGCCGCCGCCGACTTGATCGTTGGGGCAGTGACGGTCGTCGCAGGGGTTGGAGTCGTCGACTTGATGCTTTGGTCGCATGGCCCTTGTTTGATGACCTGGAGGTGGCTCTTGCACCGCGCGACATTCAACGCACACATGGACGGATACGTTTGGCCATTGCTGGCACACACGGGCGTTTCCTCTATCGACGTCGTCATCATCGAGCAAAGGTGCGTTTGGGTCGTGCAGTTGCAATGGCTAAATAGCGAGAGCGACGCGTTCAGGCACGACGCAAAGCGAAATTCACCGCGATTGCCATACGTGACGCCGTCGGTGCGCATCGCGACACTTGGCGCTCTCGAGCGCACACGCACTGTCGTACGTTTGGCCATTCGAGCCACAGACGGCACCCGTCTGGTTGCACGTTGGCGACGGACGGCAAGCAGGGCATTCGCCGGCGTGCATGACAGTCAAACCTGCGTCCTTGCACTGCGCCGCGTCAAAAACACAAGGGTTGATATACGTGACACCGTCCGAGCCACAGATGGGCTGGTAGATCGCAGAGGCATTCGACATGTTGTTGGCATCGGGAGGCGAGACAAAGCACGTGCCCGCACATTTGTCTTGGACGGCCGTGGCGGCGACGACGGTGGATGGAGGGGCGGCCAAAACAAGCGCAACGACCAAGCTAGTGGAGATGGAGTAGACCATGGCGAGATGGAGAATGTCACGTTGTTATGGACTTGGATCAGTCGTACAGCCCTGTCCACTTCAGAATTCTGTCAAACCCATCAGGTAGTTGTGTCGTGCGCGCATTCGTCCAAGGTGGAAAGGTTCAATGACACCGCGTGTGGGGTTGGAATGGATCAGCTAAACCTTCCTCGAGAAAGGCATTGGCACGGATTCATGTTGCCCTCGAGCTATCGTATGTCGGTGGTTGTATCTCGGGAAAGGGCATCCTCTGCATGAATGACGTCATGATCAGTTGCTCGAATCTGACTTGGACAACCCCGTTCCACGATTTCGACCATCGGCACCGACTTGTTGCATCGCCATCACCGCCCCCTAAGAGGGATATATGGGAACTTTGTTTTTCAATTCCCTTCCACGAGGCGTCAAGGGCGTGTGCATGCCAAAGAGATCAACGCTGGATGTGTGAAGACAGTAAATGTGGCAGATCACACGGGCCATGTCGTACCCCGTGTGTTTTTCATATGAAAGGTACTTGTCGTCCTTCGAGGTTGGAATGGATCCGGAAATTTGTGTCAAAATGCACTTGGAAGTATTGTTACACCTTTGACGATCAGAAAAATCCAATCCCCACGGTACCGATATAGGTAATGAGACGGCATGGGCGCTCGGGGCAGAATTCCTTTTGGGGATTCAGGTCAATGGCTGAGACCAATTAGAATACAGGGAACGGGGAAATTTCAGACACAAGGAATTCAAAGTAAATCCAAAATAGGAAGTACTGTTTGGCTGGTTTACTACAACCATCGCCAAATATATGGCCAATCATTTTGCTTCATTCATGTCATATTTTATCCAAGTATGTTGAAGGCTTAGTTGTGATTGGCTAAGATAAATCAAGTATGTCGAAAATTTCGTTGTGTCTTACAGACAAATCAGTACGAAATTATAATAGCCCGCCGCACAAAAGCGTGAAGGACGACTCAATCTGTATTTCTTGTCATGAATGAATGCGATCTTGCGGCGGTGTCTCATCGGGCATTTATGTCCATAACAGTGGAGAAGCCCATGGTAATGCCGTGCCACATGGCTCATATTAAGCTTCCATTTGTGTGGGTCGACTGCACGTGCGACTGAACTTGCAACCAACCGAATCACAGCACTGGTCTCTTGGTTCTACGAAGTACATACATTGATAGACATGCAAAGTATGAACGCATCCGGTGTGCGCTATTTTGAATTGGAATGTCGAGTGATACCAACCTTCATCAACGAGTGTAGTAGTTGTCGCCTTCGAGATATGATTATCCCGACGAATTCCGTTCTATATGCAGTTGTAGAGAGCAAACACGTACCAGCGACAGCCAAGCACGACCATGCGACGTCAAATCCCCCGTCCAGAAACGATTTCTCTCGGTGCATGCGCCCATACAAATACCCGAGTTGGTACCAAGGGTCGTGCATCAACTCACGTTTCCACAGTCTTAGATCAAGTAGTTTCATTGCCACCAACATCGCTGTCCTCCTGTCAACAATTGCTGAGAGTCAGGGAGCCCCGAAGCCGGACGAACACGAACGACACCACGTGGTGGCTTTTAAGCCAATCAGGTTGCTTCGATTTGGGCAACTGTCGCGTGGTCGCTCTGATCGTGGCGAGCTGCGCACGACCTATGCCACCACTTGACCAATCACATGGGAGGATAAGGACCACATGTTTATATTTCATCCAATCAAACGGCTGTACGGTTGTATTTTAGCCAATGAGCACGTATGTTAAGTACGCCTCAACCTCCCCTGTTTTTATAAACGGCATCACTTGGTTTCAGAGGTAGGACTATGGGACTGCTCTTTTTTTCTCCTTAAACAAGTATACTTTAAATGCATATCCAGAGTAAACACCCCAGACATGGATATATTTCAATGTCTGTTGCGTACTGCCATAGTATGGACATTAAGACATGGTACACCGCCAGCGAGCACTGGGAATACCGTGTTTTGAAGGTTGATAGAGTACTTATTTAAGATAATATAAACTTGAATATCCCAGTGGGAACATCTCCGCCTCCAGTGACTGGTGGGGTAAATCCCCCAAAAGATTCAGCCAATCCACGCCAACTTTTTAGAAATATTTGCATTTGATTGGTGGAAAACAAGCGGTGGAATATTTATCGAGCCAATCCGATATCTTTGAGTAACCACATGGCACACCTGCGCCCGTCTCGGACGACGACGACAGGACTCAACTCGTGCGCGCACGACGGCAGCACCCACTTCCACCACCATGCTCCCGCGCACACATCCCACAAAGCCGCGGTCTCTCTCGTCGGCATCTCCGTCATCCTGGCCATGGATGCTTCCTCTCTCCTGTGCGCTTGTGCTCCTCCTACTCGTGTCCCTCAGCGGCAACACGTTCCTCCTCACGCGGCTCGACGCAACGTTCTGCGCGTCGCGCCTCGGGCCGATTGAAGCGACGGAGCGCACGCTCCCGCTCGGACACAACAAGGTCGCGCTGCATTACCGCCTCAAGAACGTGGACGTGATGAAGAACGCAAGTCATGCCGAAGACTCGGTTTTGGTGCTCGTCGTCAACAACAACAAGGTAGAGAGCGCGCTCCTGCTTCTTTGTCCATGCCTATGATAACATCGTCGTCGTAGGAATCATGGGGCCGCAACCGCACGGTCGACGACTACATTGCGCTCATTCGAGCATTCGACTACCCATCCTCGAAGCTCTCGCTCGGCTTTCTCACGTCGTCAATCGAGGAATACGACCTCCTCAAAAGCCTCTTTCACCGCCTCTTGCTGACCAGCTTTTCCCAGTCCGTCGTCGTCATCGCATTTCGTCATCTCATTTTCGTCACCACGTAGGGTCACCATCACGTTTCGCGACGACTTGGCGCTCCATTTCGAATCGCGGAACGCGCGGAAAGCTGACGCTGTCCAGCGCGCGCGGCGCAGCATGCTGGCGCGGTACCGCAACTATGCGCTCGCCCAGAGTTTGGAACCGTGGCACGAACATGTGGTGTGGATCGATTCCGACATTGTCGC
Source organism: Aphanomyces stellatus (assembly GCA_009835185.1). Classification (NCBI taxonomy): domain Eukaryota; phylum Oomycota; class Saprolegniomycetes; order Saprolegniales; family Verrucalvaceae; genus Aphanomyces; species Aphanomyces stellatus. Next base: position 5,468 of record VJMH01000393.1, read on the forward strand.
GATTCCGCCGCCGCTGGTGGGCAAAATGGTCGCAGGTATGGCAACACATATTTTTGTTGCTCAGTGTTGCCATAGCCAAGAAGGATATTCTCCAACCACTCTGCCATCTCGTTGGCATGACGCAAGACTACGACTTGAACGCGTGGCAAGGCAACCGCAAGGTCCCGACGCCGGCAGAACTCGAGTTGATCCATGCGGGGAAACTCTTGTGGGTGCCCGACATTGGTCCTGGTGGGCTCCACATGAATGACATGCGTGCGCAAGAGTATCATCCGTTGGATTCGGTTGGCGGTACGGCATTTGTTTTTGTTGTTGGTTTGTTGCTGACGATGGAAATTGTTGCTCTAGGCACGATGCTCTATGTCCGCGCCGACGTCCATCGCCAAGGCGTCCTCTTTGCCACACACTACCTCATTGGCAGCGAGTGGCAACACGAAGGCTACGACGGCATTGAAACCGAAGGCCTCTGTTACGTTGCAGGCATGCTCGGGTACAAGTGCTGGTCCATGCCGCAAGATATTATCTACCACATTGATTAAGGATGCGGAAATTATTGTTGTGCTGTTGTTGAATTGGTGTTGCTTGGTGGTCGTGTGGGGGGGTTAGCCCGTGAACTTAGGTTATGGAAAAGACCAGACAACCACGGCTTAGATCAGGTGGAATTCATTGCCATTCACCAAATCCTGTGAGATTCGGGGTATGAGAAGGCACGAACTCTTCATTTATCATTCCAACTACAAAACCCATTGCACATGATGTGCCACCTGCAGTGGCCGCAGCTCATTCAACGACCAAGGAGACATCGATGCAGTTGTTGGGTCTCGGTGCGTTCGTGTCCGTGGCTCTATGTGTGACCGCGCTTGAAGCGCAGAAGATCAATGGTTGGTACCCATGCAGCCTCCGAACCTTTGCCAAAGCCACACCGACCCTTGGCCCCGTCGTCTTCGATGCCTTGGGTTCATCTCTGGGGCGTGTTGGCGACCATAAGGAATCCTCGATCGCATCCTTCTTTCCGTCTCTCAAAAGAGGTATGTCCATTTCCACAGGTGCGTCACCACCTACCCGATCGGCCGAGGGTGCTGAAGTGACAATGGCCCTCTGCCACGATGGCATCTGCAAGGACGCGACCAATGCGACTGTGATGATCTTTCTCAAGCGACTGCGTGCCAACAACACCAACACGACTGGCCCCAAGAAGACTCTCTGGATGCTCCATGGTGGCCCCGGGGCATCATCCGTCGCGAGTACGTAGATGACTGACTCTGGTTTTTGCAGCTTGGCGGCTGTTTACGACAACTCTGGGCCAAACGAGGACTCAATGGCTCCCCCATCCCTGGATTGCGCTGTGGAGATTTATACGATAGACCACCGCGACACGGGCCGCAGTAGTCGACTCACGTGCTCGGCCACCCAAATCGAAACCTCGGGTAGTCCATACAAGGGCGAAATCACAGTCGACAACTTTGCCACGTGTGCCCAAGACATTAGCATCAAACTTGGCGACAATGGCGATAGTACCCTACCCCTATCATACAAAACCATTTTTATAGTTTCAAACTAGGCTCGATGTTGGCAACGTATTCAACGACGAGTGCGGCCACGGACCTCTCCAAACTCGTGTCGCTCCTGGACAAAGGCAAAGAGTCCTGTGTCTACGGGGTCAGCTTCGGCACCTACCTCGTCGAACGGTTGATGCAATTTGTTGGGTGCAATTATTGGGTGACACCCAAAAATCTCGCAAAACAAATTTTCTTTGGCGAAATCGCAAATCAAGGGCTACATTTTGGACGGCGTGGTCTCAGCACACGCAAGCGAATGGTATGTTTTTGAGTCATTGTTTGACATTGACCGACGTCGTTTGCAGACTGCTCCGATGATGTTCCTCATGGGAAAGATCGACTTTGAGAACAAGTTGATCCTCAATTCGGCGCGCATGACTGGGACACCGACATGAACGAAGTCGGCCAATTGTTCTGGGCCGACTTTTGCAAACGCTACGGCACGAGATTTCAACTTTGCGATACGATGCTTGCGTCCTCTTTTGTCTCTCTGGACAAAGACGCGTATGGTCAGAGTAACGCATGCAACAAACAATTGGCTCAACGGTATCGGAAACTCCCTGGCGTTGCGGCGCGCAAATTATTTGGCTCATTGCTCCAATATCGATCGCTTCGGGATTTATACCGGAATATACCACGCATAATAAATATAACGTTGACTTATTCTGCGACACAGGTGCTCGCGTATCGCATCCAACGATGCTCAACCGACGACGAGGATATTTTGCACTACTTTTTCAAACAATACATCTCCAAGGACGTAAAATGATACGATAATCAGTTCACGTCGCTGCTTTGATAGAATACTTGCTCCAGCAAAAAAACAATAGAGGAGAGAGAGTTAGGGACCCTCTAAGGAATTCGCTGCGCTCACGAAGTGAAACGGGATTTAAAGAACTTAGAAAGGAAATAAGTAACGGAGAGTTAAAGAAAAGTGAAAAGTGACGTAAGGAACTTAAAGAAAGAATAACGAAGTTAGAGAAGAAACAAGAAATACAGAAATATTTCAAAAGTCCTATACCTACTGTCTTTTTGTATTTATGTATTTAATAAGAAAGACACAAATACATAAATACATATATTTCAACAGTTTGATTTTGGTGAAAAGACAGAAAAGACACAAATACTAGAAAATTGGAAGTTTGTATTTGGTGAAAGACAGAAAAACAAAAACCCAAGCTATCAGCAGTTTCAAATTTCATAGAGAAAACACAAAAGTTTAGAATACGATTTTAAACATCATCTAAACAGTTAATAATAAACCTTATCACCAACTTTATATTTAGCATTTATTTTAACATCCCCAAATTTGACAGTTGATAATTTAACATCTGCTGGATGCTTTCTAAATTTATTTAGTTCATCGCGAAGAGTTTCTAATACCTCTACCCACTCCTTATATTCAGCGCCAGTTTCAGTTTCAATAGAATTCATATATCCATTCAATACGACACCTAACTCATAATTGAGCCGTTCCACGTTTCCCTGCTGCTCATGCCGATTTACTTCACCAACTCGATGTAATATATTATTATTAAATAAATACTTAGCAAAGACATCTTTAAATTCAGACCCAGCATCAGTTCGCATGCTAGCTTTAGGCATTTTCAATATACCTCGTTTAAATATTGCTTTCATCGCCTTTAAAGTACTTTCCGCCGACTTATCTTTCATTGGTTCAAAATCACAGATATTACTCCATACATCCACCATCGTCAACAAATAACGATATTTCTGTCTAGTTGTAGGTAAAAATAGTATATCGCTCATGTAATTATATCCACGTTGAGGAAACGTATTATCTTTAACATGATCAAAAGTGATTCTTGGCCGCCTTGTGTATTTATTCTGAATTTTCAATTTCTTTAATAAAGCATTCATCCTATATTATAATAGGATCGTAAATAATGGTAGATAAATTAAACTTTGACGATGCTGATGAGATATGGGAATCACTGGGAGCAACTGATCTTGATATGGAATATAAACACATCGTTCAAGCTTGGCAAAATGCTGCACCCGATGCTTAATATGAGTATACCTTAATTACGTATGATGATCATGCAACAAAATTAAATTTGGCACCACAAACTAAACCATTTACGATCAATTTCAATTCAGATCAAATTGACGGTGGCCATTCAAGTATAGCGAAGTTAAAATTATCATTTGACTATAGACATGATAAATATCAATTAATAGCTCGAGTTGACGGATACAAAAGATATTTAAAATCGATGTGGGAAAATAGAATCGCTTATGAAAACAATATCAGATTAGAGTTGTGTTGGATTAGTTTAACACTTATGATTGATCAGGAACCAAATGGTTTAAACTTCAATGAATATATCAAAAAAAGAAAACAAACTAAATTAATATTGCAGAAAATATTTCCATCGGATGTAAATATTATTCAATTTCTAGAGTAGAATTTCATCATCACTATAACTAATTTCATGTTCTTCATCGTCACTATAGTAAGTAACTAGCTTATGTAGGCCGCTATAGTCACCGAGGTTTTTGATTGTTAAGGCATTTTTTTCATATGTAATTGAATATCCATAATCAGAGTTATACTTTTTACAATAATGACTATGACATCTAATATACGATCGATTATGTAGTTGTGCTAATTCTCGACAAGTAGATGTATGATCAAATTTACAGACTGCTCGACAATATAAAAAATGTACTTCAGCAAATTTATAGTTTTCAATAATCAAATCTCTTTCAAAATCTGACAGACTCATCTAAGATTAGCAATTGCCAGAGCGAACTATGTACGCTATTATATATATTAGTGTAATAATAAAAAATTCCATTAAAATATGAGTAAAAAGTATTAAATTTAGATGCAATGTACACACGTTCTAGTCAATATGTGATTTGACGTTTCGAGCGATTATATGATATTTCGTGTGGCTTATACTACCATTTTTAAATAGCTCTTTTAATAAAGTTAAAGCTTCTTTAATTAATAGACTTGAATTATTTCCGGCATTGATTTCAGCTATTAGAATATGCAATCTCTTTTTGATTTTCATATTATCATTATCGATTAAATTTTCAGTATTAATATTAGACATAGATTTTTGTTTCTTAATAATACGCTCTATTACTTTTTTTCATCAACATCTAAATTTGAATAGTCTCTTTCATCGAATTCAAGTGTATTAGCGATGTCTATGATCATTTTTTTCAGCAATGAACTAATATTTTTAACTCTAATTTCATTGATGTTACTGTATGGTCTTGATATCACAAGCTCATTATTTTTTAGCTTCTTTTCATTTAGAAATAACGATCCAAA